>PVKN010003990.1:0-35030 GCA_004027915.1 Capromys pilorides
AGATTTCTGGACTAGTTTAGAAACTTCCCACAGGTCACAGAATATGGATTTCCCATTGGCAAGGCCTCAGGTATATTTGTGAGCTCAGTGTTTTTAAACGCCTCAAGTTCTGCAATGGTGAGGCAGTGAATTAGAGGTGATCCAGGGGGAATGTAGAGCCGGCAATCTTATTGGCATGCATGTACATTTGAAAATCTACAAGACAGCATTCATCTTCACTAAACACTTGACAGCTGTGGGAAGTTAGGCAGGACTACCTCACTTCATCGAGTTTCAGTTTCTGTGGGTGGGAAATGGCAAAGCTGAGGCCAATGTCATGGCGATTGTCAGGAGGGAGACAGTGTGTAAGTGCCCACAAGTCTCTCCATGAATGGCAACTGGATAGAAGCAGGAAGGCCCCAGATTCAACCAAGCCAAAACTAGCTAGGAACTGGCTCCAAAATGTTGGCAGAATCAAATCCAAGCTGGGCTTCTGAGTACTAATTTGGAATTAATCAGGAGAAACAACGACAAGCCAAAATGTTTAGCAGAATAAGGTAATAGAATCTGTCTGCCATGGGCCTTGTACATGCTAGGTTGGCACCCATTCTTGCCCAGGCTGGTCCATGTGGGGCAGAGGGAGAGCAGGCCTCACGTCAGCTGTTCAATTTCAATTCCATTATCAGGTCTCATGAGTGCTGCTCTGAGCACTCTAGGGGCTTGGTAAAACCTGTGGGTATGGCTAGCAGGGCTGGGCACATAGGTATAGGACCACACATTATCTTAGGACCCAGATCCTCATTGGCAGCACTGAAAGCAGAGGACCAGAGATTTACGCCCTGTGGAAGTTTCAGATACCTGGTTGGAGCCTGTGAATTCATTAAGTAAATCTGTTTCTTTTATAAGAAAACTGAGACCAGTGGTAGATGGTTAGTAATTTGCCAATGGTCATCTAGATAACAGGATGGTGGGTCAACCTAGGAACTGAACTCAATTTCTTTCTACCTACTTATCTACTTTGACTTCCTTGTAAGAATGGGAATGACTAGGAGTCTATGTAGCTCAGTAGTAGGGGGCGTATTTAGGAAGAGCAAGGCCTTAGGTTCCATTGCCAAGCCACAACAGGAAAAAAAAATGTGGATGCTCTAAATAGAAAGAGAACAGCTTGAAGTCAAGGAAGCAACTTTCTGAAATTCCTAGCAATTCCGAAGGAAATTTTTTTCCTCTTTATAATGCCCACAGGGAGTTAAGGAACTGCCTAGTTCCTCCATGCCTACATTCAAGATCAAGGGCAAGCACTGCGCGCTATCTTTCCCTGATATTTTTGGTAGAAAATTTCTAAAGCCTGACCTTGCCCTTTCCTAGGTGAGTGTATCTTTGGACTCTCTGAGGTCTGACTGCGTCCTATAGACCCAACACAACAGAAGTGGTATTAGAATCTGGACTCTTTTGTAAGTTGTAAGGTGTTAGATGAATGTAAGACTTTGGCCAAAGTATTTTATTTCTTTATAAAGCAGATTAAGGCTTAAAATTCACAGATGGAAGCAGGTATGGTCTGTCATTTCCTTTAAAAAAGAGTAGAGGAACAACTCCGGCCAGCCATTCTGCAGAGCCTGGAGACTCTTTCCTGTTTTTACCACCTCCCTGTCTACAGTCCAGGGGGTAACAAGGTCTCCCCCACTGAAATCTGCAGCCAGTTGCATTCCAGGCAGACTTGCCAATCATTAGCCATGCAATTTTGTTTATCCTGCCCCAGCTTGGAATTTGGCCTCTTACAAAATCCCAGCTACAAAGGAAGAACTGGTTGGACCAAAACTCAGTGAGTGCAGGAAACCTCCCAGAAAGGTAGCTGGGAAAGCTTGTTAAACAGACACTAGAGCTGGGCAGCCCACCAAGCCCAGCCCCAAGGTCCCAGCTGCCCTTTCTGTTGGCATTGAGAGCATGAGGTGTAATCTGGCCCATAGACAAGACAACTCCTCTCAGATTTGCATCACTGTTTAGCTTCAGCCAAAGGTCAGGTCTTCACTGCCAATGTTAGCAATAGCATTGCCTTCTAATCTTTGCCCTGTGGAGGGATTAACATTTGTTAGGCATCTTCTGTGCAGCAGGGATTGCATGATCTTAATGATTTCATTAAGAGAGCTCTATAGAAGCCAAAGTTGGGGTGCTGATCACTGAGTTACTTTGCTTAAGGTCAGAATGGGAAAGTGTTGTAGAAGGGGCAGTTGCTGTTTACATCCACCAGTGCACATTCCTGCTTCTCCCTTTTTTTGGAATAAGAAACCCAGCTGCCTGTCTCCATGGGCTAGGAAGGAAAGCCAGGCAAACTCAATCATAAGACCACACCTTTCCATTAAAAATCAAACAAAAACATGGGATGAAGTCAAGCCAATCAAATCCTGTTTGACATCTATGAACACTTAGATGCTTGTGCAATGTGCAATGTGTCCCTTGAACCCATGTGCTGAAGTCCTAACCTCCAATGTGATGATATTAGGAGAAGGAGGACTTTGGGAATTGATTGAGTTGTGAGGGGTAGCCCTTGGGAATGAGGTAGGTGCCCTTACAAAAGGGACTTCAGAGAGTGAGATTACCCTCCTTCCCACATGCACTGACACAGTCAGTGGACTATAACCTGAAAGAGGGCTCTCACCAAAGTGCATCCAGGCTGGTACCCTGACTTGGACTTCCAGCTCTATGAGAAATAAGCTTTGTAAGTCACTCTGTTGGTGATAGTTTGTTTTAGTAGTCTAAACTGAAAAACTATCTTGAAACAACCTAGTGATACAGCTCCCCATTTTATAGATGAACAAACTGAGACACAGTGAAGTTAAATAACTTACTCAGGTCACACAGGTAGTAGAAATGCTAGGTTTCTGTCTCTAAAACCCATATTCTTACCCACCATACTAGGGAAACTAGTGGCCACCCCCTTTTTTCTCTTCTGCCACACTCCTTTGGGGTTTTAGGCCACCAGCCAGTTTGCTTCCACAATACTTCACTGTTATGTTAGTGGCCTAACCAGGTTTTACTTCTAAAATACTTTATGTTTCACAGGATGAACTTCAAATAATTAGCCAGTTAGGTTTGTTGTGCCTCCCTAAACAGACCAGCTGTCCTCATGTAGGCACACACACACACACACACTCACACACACACTCCACATTTGCAGAAAGACCAGTCCAAAGCCCAACAGTTTTCTAAGGTAGCACTGTGCATACAAAGGATTCCACATAGAGAATTTAAAAGTTTAAAAATAAATAAATAAAAATAAAAGTTTTTAGCAGCCACATTAAGTAAAAAAAAAGTGAAAATAATTTTAATAGCATGTTCAATATTAATATTTTAAAATCTAATGGATATAAACAAATTATGAATAAACCTATTGTTTTTGTTTAATGTTTTGGCAATTTGGTATGCATTTTTCACTTACAGGACATCTCAGTCTATATTGGCCATGTTTCAGGAAGCTATCGCATTGGGCACCACAGCTCTAGCATAAGACTTATCTAAATTTTTAAGTCAAGCATGTATAAGAAATGATAAAATTTTAACATTATTTTGGGGCTATTAGTTGAGCTTGCTTAGGATCAGAGACAACAGGACAGACACCCAAGTTCCTGACTCTCCTCTCCAAACACAACTGGAGATGCAGAGATCTGAAGATATTAGGAAAAGACAACCAGCTTGAGAAGTTTAGCTGTACTTTAGAGTCTTAGGCCCTTTCTGAAGCTGACTGAATCAGAAACTCTGGGATATGACTCAGCATGAGAATTTGACAAGCTTTGTGTTTGTTTTTTTTTGTTTTGTTTTGGTTTGGTTTTTTTTTTTTTTTTTTTTTTTTTTTTGTATTTTAGGGAAGGATCTAAGGGTGTTCAGGGTCTCACTACTAAATCGGACACATAGTGATATGCCTATTTGCAGCCTCCCAAGAGCTGAGATTACAGGCATGCACCACCATGCCAAGTCTCAATTGCAGTCTCAGTATGCCTCAGGGTCGGAGCTGACATGGCAGGCCCAGGATCGAACCCCTGGCCCTTGTGCCTGCTTGCGGGCCCTTTAATCCATTGAGCTATTTGCCCAGCCCTAGAGAATTTAACAAACTTTCAAGGCATATGTTTCCAGGCTGATGTTTCTAGGCATACTGATGGTAATACTCCCACCTGCTTGCTTTTTCCTGAGGCGTTCCAGGAAAGGCCACTTACTAACTGACTGACATCCAGTCCTACAAAAGTGCCATAGCCAGCCCATGTTAAGAAGAGGAGGCTGAGGTACAAAGTTGAGTGGCACTGCCAAGCAACATAGCTGGCATATGGTGGGGTGGAAGCAGAATTTGAATCAAGCTCTCTCTGCTTTAGAGCCCATGCAGCTTGAACTTGGCCATGTGACTTTCTAGTTCTACTGAAGGCTTGAAATCCTTAATTTTAAATTATCATGTCCCAATATCTTATATTCATCCATTCATTCTATATTCAGCTCCTGAAATCTGGGCCAGGCCCCATGGGTCCTGGGGCTACAAGGATAGTTAATATTTGCTTCTCAATTTTAAGGAGTCCATGAAATCATCACCCTGAGCTTCGAAGTTTTTCAACAAATCAGGAAGAGTCTGGCCTAAAGTGAATGGAAACCAGGGGAATCACTGGGAATTAGGAAGGATAGTGCTTCTTGGTAAGAACATGTGAATTGGGATTTTTCAGAGTGGTGTTGATTATGGTTCTATACTAAAATTGTACTATAACTATTTCTTCAACATTGATTTCTTTAAAAGCAATTTTTTTGTTGTTGTTGTTTTGGTTTCTAATTTGACTTTATTTCCTTTACTTGTCAGTTGAACTGTACTAGGACAAAGTGAGGTGATTTCCCTGCACCCATATTTTAGGGCTGAGGATGTTATAATACTCTGAGAAAGTGGAAATGATGATGTATGACAGTTTTGTAAGGCAGAACATCCGTGCAACCCAGATGTCCCCTTGAGCCCCTCTGTTCCTGAGAGATTGATCAGCATTGTACCTATTAGCAATGTTTTTGACTTCAAGAAAATAAAAATGACCCAGGGACTCATTCTTATTTCTGACAAGAAGTCTAGGATGAGCAGGAGATTGCTTTGCCTCATCAGCTTACTAAGTCCAGAGCCAGCGAATTTTTCCCTTGGTTTCTCCCTTCATATTTGTCCCTCAGAATTACACAAGGCACCCTTAGCCCCAGATATCACATCTTTATTCAAGGCCAACATGGAGCAGGCAAGGTAGGGTAACAGCAGATGGCTTCAGGAGGGATGGAAGCTTAGAAAATCTGGTGTCCAGCTGCTGAGGGATGCCCGGATTAATCTGTTACCTAGGCCTATGGCTGGTGCTTCAGGCCAGTGACTGGTCTCAACTGGCCTTCGGATGTGATGTGGCCATCCATTGTTGAACTTTGCCTTTGTCCTTGGGTCATTTGTACTAGTCCTTCTCAGTGATGCAGTGTCCCTTGCTGGGATCCCTGGGAACTCACAGAATCCTCACACACTTCAAAATGCCAGATTCATTTGTCCAAGTGCTTCCTGGAAAAGCATCACAGTTATCCCTGGACAGGGTCTTGTGCAGCATTTCTCCTCAGCTGTGCCCTGTTCACCACACATGGGAAGCACACAACAAGCCGCCATCCTCCCTCACCATATCTTCTGCAGGATTCTCACTGTCCTTCCCTCAGCTAGGAAAGCCAGCTTCCTGTGTGGTTGGTCTCTTCATGGCATCACCATCTTCTCTACAGAACAATAGCAAGAGATTGGAATCTTTTCCTCCACCAGGAAGTGGCCTTCACTTTTCTTCTTCCCTGAGGGCACAAAAGACAGGTTCTATAGTTTGAATAGGATTGGGGAGATAGCTCAGTGAAATAAGTGCTTGCCTGGCAAGTACAAGGTCCTGAGTTGGATCTCTGGTACCACAAAAAAAAAAAAAAAAAGTTTAAATGTATCCTCCAAAAGTTCATGTGTCAAAAATTTCATCTTTGAGCTGGGGATAGGTCAGAGGTCTAGGTACCTGCCTGGCAAGTGCAAGGACTCAAGTTCAATCTCTGGTGCCACATGCCATGCCAGGCCATAAACCAGACATAGGGATACACAGCTATAATCCCAGTGCTGGGAAGTCTGACACAAGAGTGTCACTACAAGTCTGAACTGCATAAGAAGACCCTGTATCAAATAAATACAATTTAAAGAAAATTTAATCCTCAAATTCATATATTAAATTGAGTGTGGTGGCACACACCTGTAATCCCAGCACCTGGGAGGCTGAAGCAGGAGGATCAGTGTAAGTTTGAGACCAGCCTGTGCTACAAAAGTGAGCTCAAGTCCAGCCTGAACTGCAAAGCGAGACCCTGTCTCAAAAAGATTAAAAAAGACATTCATTCATCAATGGTTTTTGGAGATGGGACCTTTGGGAGACAACCAGCATTAGATGAGGTCACAAGGGTGAGCCTTTTTGTGTGTGCTTTTTCTTTTTTTTTTTTGGTCCTATTATGATATAGGAAAATGAGCCTACCAGATGCTGGCATCATGTTCTCTGACTTCCTAGCCTCCCAAATTATGAGCAAAATAACCAACCGTTCTTTATAAATAAGTCCCTCGTAGGTATTTTGCAATTGCAATAGCAACTGCACTCTAACAAACCAAACAACTTATCAATCAATAACAGAAGATCCACAGGTATGTACTAATCTGGTTTCAATTGCTTTTCCTTCACAGTGGATAGGCAGAGCAAAGGATGCATTTCTCTCCTGAAACTGCAGTGTTGTGTGGAAATGAGAATGCTTCGCCCTGTTCCATTGAATGCTGATTATTATGATGTTAATTATGCATTTAGTCAACTGGGGAGAGAGGTAAAATACTAACAGTGCAATTAAGAAATGCAATTAGTATCAGCCTGTATAGCTCCTGTTTGCCCTGCACTTTCACGAGACAGATCCCTTCTCTTTCCTGCAGTGGAATGAACCTTGTACTCAAAGAACTTCCTGCCCAAGATCCATGAAATTTCCCCACTAACCAACACATCAAAGAAACAAAAATAAAAGCAACATTAGAGAATTCATTTCACCTTTTCTGATAGCCCTTGTATGAACCCTTTGACTACCTGGCAGCGAGGTTTTTTTTGTTTGTTTGTTTATTTGTTTGTTTTTTCAAAACCTCCCCAGATCACCATGACTTATGGTAACTTGAGGCCTGACCATTCTGGTGATTCTATCTTCCTGGTCCAGACTACATTTTGGCTGGCATACATAGGATGGAGCCCTCAGTGTGCAGCATGCTCACTGTCTGAGTACATGTCCTTCTTTAGTCCTAGATGATACATTTTTGAAAGACAGGCACACACTCTTCTCCTCTGTCACTTGGCACATAACAAAAGCTTACTCCATGTTAAATGAAGGAACCACTAACCAAAATTTTGATTGTTTATTGAGCATCTTTTACGTAGCAGACATTGTGGTTAGCCCTTCCAATATAATACTTCGCATTATTTTCATTATTATTATTCCATTCATACAGATGAAAGTGAACTCAGAGCATTTGTCATATATCCAAGGTCATGAACTTGCTAAAGAGGGGAGGGCAGAAAGACAGATTTTGAATCCAGCTCTATCTCACTTCAGAGCCAGTGTTCTGCACATTTTCACAATATACACATGCATACATGCACATTTGCCTGGATAATTCAGATAGATAGAAAAAAAAACAAGACAAAATAAAAAATAAATAATTTGTTTGTATGTTTAGCAGTGAAATTGTGTGTGAATAATTTTTTTTCCTGCTTCATATTTCTTCAAATGTTAAGGTGGTTTGAAAAGAGGAGAATCTACCTTAAATCCTGAGAGTCTGGTTATCTTAAAGGGAGGCAAACCAAGCTGGTCACTTAACTCCTTTTCTGTCTCCTGGACAGGGGCAAATGGACAGTTAATTCCAGAGACTGTGCTTATATGCAAGACCTGCTAGTGGAACAGACACGTTCTGGCCACCTGGTCCACTGCATAAAGAGAATTACTTGTTCACCCTTCTGTGGCTTTACCTGTGCTGCCCATGGAGGAAGCTGTGTGGATGACACTCCAAGTCCCATCTTGCTGTAGGGGTGTGCATGCAAGGGTGAGGCAGGGAGAGGAGGAGGAATAGATAAGAGTATTTGCCATGGCCTCGGTATCTGTGTACTTTCTAAATTCAGAAGGCTGATACTGCCTCTAAACATGTTGAAATAAAATTCAAAGTTGATATTTGTCACACTATTTTAAGCTTGGGTGCCACTCTATATTATTCTACTTATGTGCTATGAGTTAATATTTCAATAAATTGTATCCATACCTTCTAAATAGCATATCTTTCTTTATTGCTTTCTAGCTTTTTCAGTGTTGAAATTGGTAAATGCAAATGTTAAAACCTATAGTTCAATTTTCCTAAATTTTATTTTAGCATATCTGTATTTTTAAAACATACTCTAAACAATGAAAAGAAATAGGGTTGGTGAGCTAGCTCAGCAGACTAAGCTCCTGCTTTGGCAAGCATAGGCATGAGGGATCGATCTCTGGTCCCGCATGCTGTGCTGACCCCACCCCTGGCGTATGCTGAGCCACCAACTCTGGGAGTAAGGATGGTACACGCTTGTAATCACAGCACTGAAGAGGCTGAAAACAGGAGGATCATTAGAAGCACAAGCTGTGTAGTGAGACCCTGTACCAAATACGTAAGTGAAAAATCTGAAATGATGCAAGTCTCTTTCATTGCCTGAGAAATTCAAGGCTCTAGTGTCTGAGCTTGACTGAGACAGAACAGATTGAGAAGCCTGACTTCATTTTGGAATGTTCAGTGTGCTTAAGAGATGGAGTGTATTCTTTGTGCTGGAAAAATAATAAATATGGCAAAAACAGAAAGATGAAAAGAAGCAAAGTCTAGATATTGAAAGGGCAGTAGATAGGTGTGGTGGCACACACCTGTAATCCCAGAAGTTGGGAGGCTGAAGCAGGAGGATTAGTGTGAGTTAAGACCAGCCTGGGCTACAAAAGTGAGCTCAAGACCAGCCTGAACTGCATAGTAAGACTCTGTCTCAAAAACACACAAAAAAAAAGGGCAGTAGAGAACATCTGTTTTAAGGGGAAAACATTCATTTATACCGGTTTCTTCCTCAATCTCTAAAAAAATGAAAGTGGGATTAATTTTTTTAAAGGAGTAAGTTCACAGTGACAAAGAGAATATGAACTTAGCTATGTCAACTAATGTTTTGAAAAGGAAAAGGAGATAGATGAATAGTAAATTTCTATGCCACTGAGAAAAGCTTTAAACTAAGCCCATAAGTGAGAAGCCATAATACTCTAGGTCACATGAAGACAGGGAGATATCAAGCAGCCTGATAGAGGGGGAGAAGATTTGTGAGCGGTCAAACTGGTTGAAAAACAAGGGATATGCCCACTACTACCACAGTTGCCATCGGCACCATTTCATCACCACCATCAATATCACTATCAACACCATTACTACCACCACACCACTACCACCATCACCACTATGAACTCTGTCACCACTACTACTACCTCCACTGTCACTGCTAAGAGTAGCACCGATACCACCATCAGTGCCGTTGCCACCACCACCATCACTGTCACGACCACCACCACTACCACCACCACTCCTTCCTCCAAGCAGGGAGTCTAGGCTAAGAGTCCTTCCACTATCATAATAAAATACTAAAATTTTTTGAAGTGGGGAGAGTAATTAGAGAGACAGTAGGTGATATTCAGGGTAGGGAAAAATATTTCATTTTTAAAGAATATTAAAGAAAACTTTCATATTACACAGTGAGACCTACACGGCTGCCAGTGAGAAACACAGGGCCACAAGAGGAATGACTCCAAGGTAGGAGATTGGAGGATTTCTTTATGGAAAGCTAACTAGCCTGTTCACTCTTCCATCCAGTAGTGAAGCTCACCAAGCAACAAGCTCTGCTCGTGGGCTTCCAAACAGCCTTCCAGCTCATAAACGGGAATGCCAGCCAATGTCACTAGGCAACCAAAGCCTCTGGAACAAGAGAAACATAAAAAAAGGAACCCAAAGGTGACAGAGACGATGCTGAAGACAGAGGAAAACTGCCCAGGAACAAGAAGAGCAACAATAATAGGCTCGAAAGAGAACAGTGGATGTTACATTCCTAAGAGTAAGAGCCTATAAAAATGAGTGATCAGAAAATAATAGACAGCCCTGTGACAAAAGAGGATACAACAGATTCTAAATTCCTGATTCCCTTTCCAGAATCTACAGAGGATGACACACTGGAAATTAAGTAAACATACTTTGAGCAGCAGCGACTCTCATTCCAGTCCATATGTGGACATCTGAAAACCAGTGACTACAGTTTTTAGGTTGGGTCCTAGTACCTGGTGTACATGTAATCGACAAAGCAATCCTCTATATGAATTAGTAGCCTCGTTTTATAAGCAGAATCCTTAAAGGGGATTTTGATGGGTTGAAGCATATAAAATAGTCAGTTTCAGAGTTTAAAAATGGTGGAATGCCAGCAATTTAAATGATTCAACCTAACTTATGGTTCAGATTTGCTCTGTAGTTTGTTGGTCAAAGTTATGAAGGGTTGGATGGTGAGTTGTTGTTATCTGGGACTGTGAATGTCATATTAGCCTTGAGTCTGAAAGGAAAAGAATACATATCTTTTAGAGGTTGCAGGGTCCTCTTTTTAGATTGGCTGTGGTCTATTTGCCACAAAACCATACATCTGTGGTCATCTGTGTGTGTGTGTGTGTGTGTGTGTGTGTGTGTGTGTGTGTGTGTGTGTTAGATGAAGTAGCCAATTATATCACCCCAAATTACAAAGAAGCAGAGTCTGTGTGTTGGCAGGAGTGTGGGCTGGGGACAGAAGTCTCACTGCTAGATCATTTGTTAGGCTTTTTCCATATGCAGGAGTAGCCCTTCATAAAAGTGCAGCCTGCTTTAAGTTTCAGGCAGTAAGTAAATTCATTTTTAAAATGGTTACCCTTGGGAAGTGCTGGTTTAAACACTTTCTGCCTACCTTATTGGAGGAAATCTTTAAAGAGCAGAACTCATGCCTGTTTTTTTTTTGTTGTTTTTTTTTTTTTGGTTTTTTTTTTTGGTCATTTGTTTTAGAGAATCACAAATCCTCTCCTGACGCTTATAATCTCAAGAATAGTCTCATTTCCATAATTAAAATTTGCAGTCTGGGCAACTGGAAATACTCCAAATTGTACTGAAAGTAAAGATGTGCATCTTCTCACCTCCCCCAACCAGTAGGGGTTGCTTTAGAGTTGGAGGCTGCAACATAGGGCAAGAAGAGAGGGTCCTTTTGCTTTCCTTCTACTCCTATGGGCCATTTCCAGGTAATATGGAGGGTGGGGCTTGGAGCAGCTGATTTTCCTGACACCCTTAAGCCCTGGCCTTGGTTTCCTCTGACATCAGCAGAGGTAGAAGCTTAACTCTTTATCTTGTGGTTATTCTGTGGGTTTCTGAAGACCCTTATCATTGGGGATCTTCCAACTACAGTTCCTTAAGGCAAGGGCTATTTTTATTGCCTGGCTGTGCACCAACAACCTCACCCCTTATAAATTCCTCCTTAATATCACTGCACCTGGGGACTTTGGAGACACAACCTCCAATCAGATCTCTGTGGCACATGCTCCATATATGCAGGGAAATGCTCTGGCATTCTTCATCTGGCCAGTGCTAGAGTGCTGGCCATTTTTAGCACAGTGCTTCCTCTCCCCTGAAGGCTGAGCAGTAAGCCAGCCCAGGTTTTTCTTGCCTATAGACATTTGTGGGGGGGCACAGTCACCAAACTCACACACTTGCCTCTAACATCAGGGACTCAGGCCAAGCTCTCTGCAATGTGTAGCCACACATTTAGGGTGAGAAGGACAAGCTCCCATGTCCTGCCTCAAGGTAAGGCTGAGAAAACTATGTCACATCTCTCCAGCAACTTTGACAAAACATCTTCCTTCTCAGCTTTTTCAATCTATTTCACTTAGCATGATGACTTCACAGTTCAACTATGTTGCAGCACGGGTCAGAATTTCCTTTTTAAGGATGAATAACATTCCATTGTGTTTATAGGTCACATTTTGCTTATGCACTCATCCGTCAGTGGATGAATTGCTTCCACCTCTTTGCTGTTGTGACTAATGCTGCTATGAACATAAATGCACAAATACCTCTTTGAAATCTACTTTCAATAATTTTATATTCTTGGACACGTATTAAGCTCGGGTTGAAAAGATAAATTTTGTTCCCCATCTTTGCAATTCCTACAGAAGTGGAGTAGCTCCTCACTTTGCAATGACTGTGCCAAATATTGTGTTTCTTGGCTTCTCAATCTCAAAAGGTATAATAGAACCCATTTTGGCTTATTGCTATACAAATATCCTAAATATGCAAATATGTGGATAATAGAAAAAATGTTTATATATGAACCTATTTCTATCCATACAGACTATGTAGGACCAGACTGTCAATATAAAGATATGTGCCTGTGTTTGTGGGGCATAGATATGATCTCTGAGTGATACTTGTGTGTATATATGCATGCACATGTGTGCAGGCCTGTGGAACAGGTATGTATGCTGTGCATGCACACACAGAGCTTGTCTGCAAACCCCAAGCCATAAATTTTCCAAGAAGCTCTCTTAGCTCCAGTTTACAAGGCTTCCTTGGTAAGTATGGGAAAGTTGAAGGTACTTGAATTCAGAGGGTGAGTCATCTGCAGCCTGGGAAGAGAGATGTACCTACACTGTGGGAAGTGACTGCAGAAGCCCTCGCATGCACCAACACATTGCTCTTTCCCTTCTGCATTCAGTAGTCCTAGAACAATGATGTGACATAGCAGAAAGCTTCTCTCAGGGCTTTGCCTCTTAGCTGAGTGGAAAGGGAGAGCACAAGAGAAGCTCCTGCCAAGAGTATAGCATTTATGAATCAAGGTCACTTCCCTACTAGTTGTACTTGAGCCACATGAGCACCCCATGTGAGTCGTTAAGTGCCTGCCATGTGACTCATTCATCCTAATGTGTGGTCACAGGGCAATCAGAACCAGTGCAGTAAAATCAGCGTGTGTGTGTGTGTGTGTGTGTGTGTGTGTGTGTGTGTACGCACCTGCAGTCAGAACCCCAGGAAGGGTAATCAGGATGCACATGAGCCTCACTGGAATATATTTTCCTGGGGTGCCAGAGGCCCAGTTCTGTGTTGATTCACAGAGTAATGCAGGAATCAATGAAATACTGCCAGAGCCAAGCCAGAGCCACCCTGCCCTAGCACAGGAAGGAGAAGTCCCAGCTTAGTAGGGTCAGTGGGGGCAAGTTTGCTCTCTGCTTATAGTAAATTTGATCCTCATTATGCTGTATATGGCCAGGAAAACCTAGCTTCCTGGAATTTCCTGGGCTACACTTACGTTTTTCTTTGTCCAACAACTTGGAAGCCCATGATGGCACTCTGGACAAGCAACATCCCTGTTAGTAAAGACACAGGAGGTCTGGGTGTTGGCCATGCTGTTGAAGAGAGCATGGCATAAATGCAAGGATCAGTCTTCCAGTGGGAGCAAGATCATGGAGTTACCCAATAAATCCACTAAGTAGGTGGCTTGGATGCAATGACAAAAGCCATGCTCTTATTCTTAGGATGACTCAGTGCTATGGTTTCCAGTTGTTTATGAGTCCTGGCCTCTGTAAATATGGGCATACTGCATATATGTTTGCATTCATTAATTCACTGGGCACAGAATCTACTATGTTCTTGATACTGAACATTTTTATGGCACCAAGGTTTGAACTCAGGACCTTACGCTTGCCAAGAAAGTGCTTATTCTATTGAGCTGTCTCCCCATCCCTATACTGAACTCTTGAAATACAGAAGTAAGGCAAGTTCCTTACCCTCTTAGATCTGACACTGCATGGTGTAACTAGACAGTAGAAAAAGTGAGTGAATTATGTAGATGGTGTGTCAGATATTGAGAAGTATTGTGTAGAAAAGCATAGTGAGGTGAGGGGCAGAGCATGAAGTAGGGAAGCATATGACTCTGAAATGAGAAAAAGGAAGGTCTCTCTAATGAGGCGATTTATGAGTATAGATAGAAAAGAATGGAGGAAGCACGCTGTGGATACATAGCAGGAAGAGCATTCTAGGCAGAAGGAATGGAAAAACCCTGAGGGAGGAGTCTGCTAAGCTTATTCAAAGAACTATAAGCAGCTAGTATAGAGGGATCAGTGAGAAAAGTTAAGGTCACAGAGGGAGAAGCACCAAATCATATGGATGTTATAGGCACCGTCAAAACTTTTCTCTTTCCAAGAATAAAAGGAAGATTATTACATGTTTTAATTGGGAAAAGGACATGATTTTATTTCCATTTTTGATCCACCACTCCGGTTGATGTTTTGGGGATAAGTTGTTGAAAGGCAGGCTAAAGAGAAAAGCAAGGATACAACTCATGAGGCAATACCAATAATTCAACTGCAAGATATTGGGCCTTGGATGGTAGCAATGAAATGGAGTGGGCAGATTCTGGATATATTTTGAAGACTGAACAGATGGGGTTCACTGATACACTGAATGTGGGATGTGAAAGAGAATTGAAGATGACTGCAGAGCCTATAGTCTGAAAGTTGGAAATGGAAAGTTTGTTTTGAATGTATTAAATTGGATGACATTTATTTGTTCAATAAAATTCTGGCTTGGTAACTACATAGAGTGTCATGTAAGAAGAGGACATTGAGCCTTGATTTCAGGGGTGAGACATAGGATGAGGCCATGCATTTATGACTTGGTGATGCATTAATGGCATGTGAGGCCACGAGTATATCTGAGGACTCCTAGAGAAGGAGTATAGATAAAATGAGAAGAGTTGGCCAGGTGTGGGGGCACACATGAGATCCCAGCTCTACAGCAGACTATGATAGGAGGATCTCAAATTCGAAGTCAACTTCAACAACTTGGTAGGAATCTGTCTCAAAAACTGAAGAGCAAGAGTGTAGCTCAGTAGTGGGACAGTGCTAGTCTAGCATGTGCAAGGCTCTGGCTAGATTCAGTTCCTAGTAATAAAAAGAGATACAGAGACATGGAAGAGAAGAAAAGAGGAGAGGTAAAGAGGAGAGAATGGAGAAGAAATTAAAAAGGAAACAAAAGAGAAGAGAAACCATCAGTGAATCTTGGGTACATTAGCATCAGCAGGATAGGCAGAAGGAGTAAAGGTGACTGAAGTGTTGGTTCTAAGGAGGTACAAGGAGCAATCAAGAGAGGGTAAGGTCCCTGATTGTAAAGAAAGGTCATCAGGAATGAAAGAACACTCATCTGACACATACCACTGAAAGTCAAGATGGGACCTTGCCTTAGCAATTGGAAAGCTGTCACAGGGTTAGACAAGGGACTTGACCTAGGAAGGAGAGGACCAAACAGTCTTCTTTCAGACTAAGAGCTGCTGGCTCTTCAAAAGTGCTCTACCAATCCATTTCAATGAGTATTTACCCAGCACGAGTGATAACAAAGGCTCAGAGGTAACATTTGTCAAGTATATACCATGTACTAGGTACTGAGCTTCTTATGAGACTGTCATATAATGCTCAATGTCCACCACAAGAGATTGGTAAAATTGCAATACCTGTTTTCACGGGAAATCAGGTTACATCTTGGGTATTTTTTTAAATTTAGAACTCTGGATTCTTTTTTCTTTTGATAAATCATGGTAAAAGGAAAGCTCCATGGAAGATGCAATTTATCATCTTTACCATACTAAAATGTATGTTTCAGTAGTGCTAAGAATATTCACATTATTATGCAAGCAGCTTTCATCCCATGAAGCTGAAACTTCATACTCCTTAAACAGCCAACCTCTTGCTTTCCTCCTCCAGCCTGCAGCAGCCACCATTCTTCTTTCTGCCTCTACGGATTCGACTGTTGCATAGACTTCGTATGAATGGAATCTCACAACTTCTGTCTTTTGTAACTGGCTGTTATCACTTAGCATTCTGTCTTCAAGGTCTATATTGCAGCGTGAGTCAGAATTTCCTTCTTTCATAAGGCAGAATAATATCCCATTGCATGTAAAGATCACATTGTGTTCTTTTGTTCACTGATGGACACCTGATTGCTTTTACCTATTGGTTATCGTGAATATGCTACTATGAATGTGGGAGAATAAACACCTGTTCAGGATATTTCAATTTTTCTAATATGTAATGGAAGTCTGGATCCTTAAACTGTTTCTGGTTAGCATGGCCAAGAGAGGGCTGATTCCCACCTTGGCAGGTTGTCCAGACCCTCTGAACGCTGTATCCAACACCAAGGTGTTAGGAATGCCAACTGTGTGAGCTAAGAGCAGACAGACAGATGAAGATCCGGAGCCTGCTCCTGAGATTGTCAGAGGAGTCCACAGCAACCACTATTCTTTGTATGTGGAGTGACCAACAACGATGCACAGGTTTAAGTGTGGCTCCCAGTCTGTGGTGCTCTTGGGAGCAATTAGTAGTAGAGCATTTACAAGGTAAATCCTGGCAGAAGGAAGTTAGGCTGCTGGGGATAGGCTCCCAGGGGGATATTGGGACCCTGCCCTCTCCCTGCTTTCTCAGCCTCCTGATTTCCGAGATAGAAAGAATTCAGATGCGTGTTTCCTATCATGATGTGCTGTGGCACCATAGGCCCAGTGCCCTGAGGACAAGCAACCATGGGGTGAAATTACTAAAACATGAGCCAAAATTAAACTTTCCTCCTTATAAGCTGATTTTTTTTAAAAAAAATATTTATTTATTTATTTATTTATTTATTTATTTGGTATAAGGTCTTGGTACACAGCTCAGACACATAGCGATCCTCCTGTCTTGACCTCCTCAGTGCTGGGATTACAGGCATGGGCCACTCTGCCCAGTGTTGTGGGCTGGCACGGCAGCACAGCATGTAATACCAGGGATCAAACCCTGGCCCTTGTGCTTGCCAGGTAGGCACTTAGGCTGCTGAGCTATCTCCCTAGTCCAAGCTGACTTTTAAGACTATTTTGTCATAGTAATGGGAAGCTGATTAGCAGAATAATCAAACTTATTAGTTAAACAGAAAGAAGTTCATGTTTTCTGTGTACTCAAAGTAAATAGATTAAATGTTTTAGATCTACTACAGTAAAATGATAATTGTAGTGATTATCCTTTATTCAACTGGCCTACACAGTGTTAAAAGCATAACACATTGTCTTATTGAAATCTTAAATCAACCTTGTAGTGTAAATAGTGTTATTATTCTGCTTTCTAGATGTAGAAACTGAGGCTGAGGGAGTTAGGCTCCTTTGCCCAGAATATCCAGCTGATAATTGATGTCTGTGGTCCAGCCAGCTATGCCCAATTCTCAGGCTAACCTTGCTGTAGGCCACAGCTTCACCTACACTGGGTCCTTGCCCTTGGATCTCTGTCATTTTATCTCCTGCAAGGAACTGAATAAGTCAGGTCACACCCCACCCCCAAGAGTGCAAAGCCTTGGCCACTAACGCAGCAACCAGAAGATTTCGACACTCTGATTTCCTCATTTTCCTTCCCGGAATGTGACTACAGGCCTGCTGAAGTAGGACCAGACAGGGGCTGTGGGTGAATGGACAGAGATATGAGCAGGACAGCTCTCACTTTTCACCTAGATGGGCACACAGTGCTTCTTTCAGCATCCAGTCTTGTCCTTGGCCATCTCTGTGGCATACAGCAGCTTGAAAGAGATTTGAAAATTGTAACTTTGATTAGGTAGTTCCCACAGCTACTATGAGGTTTTATTTTGTAATTTTTCTCTACTCTTAGAACAAAAGTTTCATTCCCTGACCCTGGACTATGAGGCCCCCTGAGCTGGGGCCTCTGCCCACCTCTCCCACCTGATCTCCACTCATGCTCATATGGTTCACTCAAGCTGGCCGCTGGTCCCTGTTCTTCCATCCATTCTCAGTTCAAATGTCCATTCTCATGGCTTTCCATAGCCACCTCAGTGAAATTAGCATGCATGCCTCTCCTGTCCAGGTATTTTCTATCTTGTGACATCATGTAAAAAACCAGTACATGGTCTATTTCAACTTTTTGACTCAATATACAAACACAAAATCTCCCATCTAGCCATTTTGAAGTGTCCACTTCAGTGGCATGAGGTCCATGCACAGGGCTTTGTGAGCTTCACCATCACTCATTTCTGGCATTTTCTTCATCCTCATGCAAAGCTCTGTACCCACTAAATAATAACTACCCAGTCCTGAGAACTGCTTACTGTTTATTTCTGAGAATTTGACTAGTGGTTCCTCATGTAAATGAAATCATACAGCATTTGTCCTTTTGCAACTGGCTTGTTTTCACTTTACCTCATGGCCTTACAGTTCATCCATGTGGTACCATGGGTCAGAATTCCCTTCCAAAGGCTGAATACTCTCTCACTGTATATGTCTGTCACATTTTGTTTTTTCATCTACTCTTGGACATTGGGTTGTTTCTACCTTTTGACCTATCATGAATAGTGCTTCTATGGCTATTTGAATGCAAGTATTTGTTTGAGGCCTTGCTTCCAATTCTTTTTTTGTGTTGCACAACATTTTGTGTTGTCTTTATAACACAGCACCATCTGAAATCATTGAGCTTATCCCTTTGTTTACTGATGCATTTTCCATATCTCTAGTGTAGTCTCCTTGGATACAGGAAGCATTCCTGTTAAGCACATGATTGTTATCACAGTGATTATAATAGTGTCCAGTCCATGGTAGGTGTTCACACAATAAATATTTTCCAAATGAATGAATGTTGGGCACAAGATTGGTCATCATCATTTCTAAAGCGAGGCCATATCTGAAATGCTAAAATGCTCACAGACATTTTCAGGTACTATTTTAAGATTTTTTTCTTTTATCAAATTGAATACAAAAGGCTGAATGTGATGGAGCATGCCTATAATCCCAGCACTCAGGAGGCTAAGGTAGAAAGATCACTGAGAGCTCAAGACCAGCCTAGGCTACAAAGTGAGCTTGAGGTCAGCCTCACCTACATAGCAAGACCCTGTCTCAATAATATAGAAGAAAAAAATTGAATACAGACATTTACAAAAGTAACACACACTTTGCAGTACATGAAAATGAAAGTTGCCTGGACAACCAGCAGAGCATTATGTTATGGTTTGTGTCTACTTGTCCCCCCAAAGCTTCATGTAAGCATGAGCAGACCCTGCTGGAGGAGTAGAATGTGGCTTGAGGCCTGAGCCAGAAAGGTGTGAGCCATTAACCTGGTAGCATGTGCTCCGCCCTCCTCCCCCGGGGCCTTGGTCTCACCGAGGCGAGGCATGGGAGTCATCCTGGACAGGATGGTGCCCCCCAGGATGGTGCCCCAGCCTCTCCTCCAGAACCTGTAGGCTGAGGTAGTGGTGTCTGTGACTGAGGCCACCTTGGGCAGAGAGGAGATGTTTGAAAAGGACAGAGGCACTGACCCTCTCTCCTGAGCAAACAAGGCTCCAAGATCTGTGAAACTTTCCTTAACTGTGAGCTAAATAAACTTTTCCTTTCCTAAGTTTGAGTGTCAGGTATTTGTCTCAGCAACAAGACAAGAATAACTAAGATACACAAGGACTTGTGGAAGGAGGTTACATAGAGGAGAAGTGGAAGGAGAAAAGGGAAATTGCTCCACTGACTTGTGGAGAGCCCATCTGCTGTACGTCAGGTGAGGAGGAGGGAGGTCCAGACATAGGGAACTTAGTTTCCCCGCCTCCAGGAAGAACTCACTACCATGTCGTGAGCACATGTTCTTTGCAAAGCCTTTGTTATCAGGGACTGTTGTGAGGAACAAGAATGTTTTTCAGGAAGAGAAGTAGCCTCTGAAGCCAGCAAGCTTCAGCAGCATCTTGTGCAAAAGTGCTTTACAAGTGTAGCAAGGCTGACAGTAGAGGTCAGGACCTCTGAAATCAGCTGCTTACCATCCTCGGTTGGGACCAAATGGGTGTTAGACATCTTTGCTGTCCATGCCTCTCCCTCTTTTTAAATTAGCTATGGCTCCAATCTCCTCTATATCCTGTCCCCTATGCTTATTTTCTTGTATATGTAAACATGAAAGTGTGGGTGAGGGCTGGTGGTATAGCTCAGCGGACTAAGCACTTGCTTTGGTAAACGCAAGGGCCAGGGTTCCATCCCTGGTATGCCATGCTAGCCCTACCCACAGGCACAGTGAACTGACGATGGAGGCCAGGCATGGTGGTGCACACCTGTAATCCCAGCACTAAGGAGGCAGAAATCAGGAGGATCACTATGAGTCTGTGTTTCATAGTGAGACCCTGCACACAAACAAAAAAAAATTGTAGGTGTGTGTGTGTGTGTGTGTTATATTTAGTGTATGTGAAGGTATATGTGCATATGTGTACAGATATAGAGTAGAAATGTGTGTGTATATATACGCATACATGCACATGTGTGTATGTATGTGTGTGTAGGTGTTTAACTATATGGTCACTCAACTCAGACCTGGATTCAACTCTTACTTGACCTCACCATTTTTAAGCTTATAAGCTACAGGATATTGGATAAGTTCCTAAAACTCTTTGAGTCTCTTTTTTTTTAAAAAAAAAAAAAAGAAAAAGAAAAAAAAGAGAGAGAATGAAAAATATTTACAAAATCATTTTTACAAAATTGCAAAAAAATTAATTTTACAAAATTTCACTAAACAAGATGATAGGAATTAAGCAATGGTTGCTATATTGCATATTTGTGTCTTCAAATTAGTTGTTCAGATTAACAGATGCATGCAAAATTGGTCAAAAAATTACAAAAGAAGAAAATAATTAATCATTAACTGTTCCTCTCAGTAAACCAGTAAATATCAGCAGTACAATCATTCAGGCTACTGTGTGTCTTTACAGATTATTACTCAGCAATAAAAAGAGATAAACTCAAGGTTTTTATATGTAAACCGATGCAACTAGAGACAATATTTCTAAGTGAAATAAATCAGGCCTGCAAGTGTAAACATCATATTGTCTTCCTCATGTAAGAACCTAATGGAGTAAATAAAACCTGAAAGCTGCAACAGGTACTGTGAAAGGAAAGAAACTGTTCAAAGGGAAGGAATAACTTGGATGAAGGAAAGGAAAACAAAGTAGCAAGGGGAGGAACCTCTTGATTTTGTTTTGTTTGGTGTGTGTATGTGTGTGTGCGCGCGCGCGCGCGTGTGTGTGTGTGTGTGTGTGTGTGCAGTGACACAGATAAATACAGATTCTCCTTGATTTAAAAACTCATCCCAAGTTGAAAAACTCATGAAGCAGAAAATGCATTCCAGGCACCACACATACCAGGCATCCAATCACCCTGCTGACTGGTGGCTGTGGCTCTCCACGCTGCCCAAGGGCTTTAGAAAGCATCACCCAGCATATCAACAACCTGGATAAAGTTGAAATTCAAACTAAGAAATATAATGTATCCTTGATATCTGTCATTTTTTATCATCTTAAAGTTGAAAAACTATAAGATGAACTATCCTAAGTTGGAGATTACCCATAGATAGAAACCCCTTGCCAGAAGGTCTGGGAATTAAGTGGAGTGATGTTTTTATATGTTCCATGCAGT
This sequence comes from Capromys pilorides, assembly GCA_004027915.1. Taxonomy (NCBI): domain Eukaryota; kingdom Metazoa; phylum Chordata; class Mammalia; order Rodentia; family Capromyidae; genus Capromys; species Capromys pilorides. The sequence continues at coordinate 21,540 of PVKN010003990.1, forward strand.
GCCTGAAATATGGTGAGTACTAGCCAATAGCAACTGCCACTTTTACCCTTCCTACTTTATCATTCAAATTCCTGACCAAAAATCTACTTATCTATCACTTTTTGAACTGAACAAACTCCTGTATTTTTATTCCATTAGCAGTAAAGTACAAAGAAGAGTATCCACTGCAGGACTGCAAAAGATGGTTTCATTTACTAAGTACACAGCAAAGTTCCACGTTTGTGACTCCACATTGTATTTTATATCCATTTGCTCACTGAATCTTTACCTTGGTTTGCTCTTTGAAGCTGGCTTTATGGTGCCAATTACAGCTGAGAAGGTTCAGCCTTGGAGAATAATAGCTCACATACCCAGCAAGCAGCAGAACTGGCATTAGGCTTCAGGTTTGGGAACACCAAAGCCATTGTTCTCTCCACATTCTGATACGTGGAGAGCCAATGCTGAGATAGTCAAGGGGACTGTGAATCAAGCAGAGGGCACAGTGGAATCAAGTGCCTAGGAAAGAGAGAAAGAGAGGCAACGTGATTGTGCATCACACAGCAAATGCATGCTGGGTAAGGGCAGGAGTTGAGACTAGAATGATGACCCGGGATCTGATCACATAAGGTTTTACAAGCTGCATTGAGGAGTTTCGGAATTAGCCAAGGGCAAGAGTTTTAAACAAGGAAACAAGAAAGCCAGATTTAAGCTTGTACAGTGATTTTTTATTTTTGTACATCCAATAAATGCTCCCCAAGAATTACCGAGTCCCAGGTCTGGGAAGCCCTTTGGAAAAGGCATCTGCGTGAGCAACAACACTGGGAGCTGGCTGGAGCCTGCTGCTCAGGCTCTAGGGCATAGAGCAGCCAGGTCTAGTACTGCAAGTGGGAATTCCAGGACCCCACCCCAGTGCCACTGTGGACCTAGGTGCCTGGCCGCAGCACCCAACCTGGAGGAGGGAGAATGGTAGCTTCTACAACTATCAGGGCATCAGGTGACAGACTGGGTTACCCTTTTTGCACGTTTTGCTCCTATACACACTTTTCTTCCACCCCTACCAACAGCAGGCTAGCCTAGAAGGTTGCCTAGGTATTCAGTGGCAGGCTACCTGGACTTGAGGGGAAGCTTCAGAGAAAGTCAAGTGCCTTCCAGTGGGATGAGAAAAAGGGAAGGTTCCTCAAGACTGAGAAGAGGGTCGAGGTTTCCATGGAGGTGGACAGGGGCACGTTCAACTCAGGTGGCCAGATCCTCCATGACAGTACCAGAGATATCTACGTAGGGTGGTCCACATAAGAGAGACAAGGAGAGAATCTGCAGTGTCATGGTTGCAGAATTGGACTGAAGACATATTTCAGATAGGAGCCTTCCAGATAGTGCATTGTCTTAAAGAAGAAGGCAATGTCCCATCTTTCCTCTTGCCAGCCACTGAGATGGTGCTCCTAGCCACATTAGCAAGATGTGAACTTGGGATCAGATTTAATTAGACTTCAAGGATATTTAATAATGGGATATTTTTTGTACACTTGAGTTGTAAAATAGGGCTCCTACCCAGGACATTTATAAATAGGGCATTATTCTTATATGACGGTCCTTCTTCTGGCAGTGTTTGGTTGTCAGAACAGACTTGAACTCAGAAAAGTTCACAGGAAGGAGAAATGACCACTGGTACATGCAAACCAATGTCACAGGCTCAGGCTGTGTAGAGGGTGCCAAGCTTCAGAGGAGCCAGGTCATTTCCCCATGTCCTCCTGCGCTCGCTTGTGTCTGGTCCTGAGCCTCTCTCTCTAGACTTGCACTGCCTTGAAAATTTTTCCTTCTTGCTCCCCCAGAATCTTGGCCTTTCTGGGAGGTTAGTGTACAGGGTTCAGCTCAGATCCCACTCTCCGCGCGCTCCTGGAGGAAGAAGTAGAGTGAAGGCATAAAGACTTATGTTACCTCCTATCCATGAAACTTTATTACTGCATATATGAGCTAAGCAACATTGTAACAACCAAGTGGCAGTAACGTATAATATTACACACCCACATTCCCGCACCCTCCACTGCATGTGTATAGCGTGCCCATATTATTGATAAAAGACATACACTAAAGACTTCTATGATATATAGAATGGCAGATGTAAGCCACATGACCTTTCCAGGACCAGTCCCCCATGTTAGCCTTGTGTCTTAAATTCTGTATCTGTTGTGGGAATTCTGAAGAATGTTTTTTTTTTTTTCATTGTTAATACCACATACTTGGGCTTTCCATTAGAATTTCAGTTCATGGTATATAGTATTTGCATGTACGAGATCATGCAGCTTCTTGTACAGATATCTTGCATGCATTGTATATATTTTTGATAAATATATAAATGTTTTGATTTTTGTTCCAAAGGTTTCCCCCTCCCTTAGAGAACTGGGATGGGCTATATCATAGCCACCTACCTAAGATGTGACAAATGTGGTGCTTCATGGAAACAGCTTTCTCATCTGTGAGGTGGGGATACTAATAAAGTCTAATTCGCAGAGTTGATAGGGTGAGATTGAAACATAATACCCAAAACACAAGCAAATCATTCCAGGCCTGGATGTCTTGGTTTAAATTCTCCAAAGCACAAATTGACTGTGATGCATTTATCCAGAACAAGGATCTCTCAAGATCTAGGTGGCCAAAGGAGAGGGCCTATGTGAAATAAACAGGCACATAAGCCAACCATTTAGCTGGTGGGGAAGGTAACGGCCAAGGTGGGAGTGGGCAGGTCTGCAATGACCGATGTATCTGGAATCAACAGGATTCTAGATCTCATGGCTAAAAGCAACAGAGTTTTCTCAGCCCACTTGCTCTAACTTTGCACATTTAGGAAATCATAGTGTTCAACTTGAAGTCACAACGTGGGCTGAAAGCAGGGGCTGCTTTCTTTCCACCCTGTGTCTTCTCTAAAGGAGGCAAGGAGGGGTACCCTCATGGCTGAGGTACCCTTCTGCCTCCTTGCCTTCCATGCTCCAGCTCCGTGCCTGTGGCTTCAGGGTTATCATAGCCTCGGCCCGTCAACACCCTGGAATCCCAGGCTGCAGGAAGTGCTGGGCTGCTGAATTCCCTCCCACCCAGCCCTGGCCACCTGCACAAGCAGGTTCTGCCCACTCCTTCCAGCTGAGCAGGTCTGGTGGCAGCACAGAATCCTCCCTCTGTACCTTTGCACGGGCAGCTCCCTTTATCTGGTGTGCCCTTTCTCTCTTCCCACCCATCTGAGTGCCACAAATTCTGCTGAAAGTTGCCTCACCTGGGAGAACATCCCTATGCATGTTCCTTCCATGCCCAGTTCCCAATTGCAGTGGCCTTTCCTCCTGCTGCCCACCTCTTCTGTGGAGCACACAATTTTGCACTGCCTGCTAATTTTAATTTCCTCATAAGTTTTTATGCAAGAGCAGAGAGTCAGTGCTCTGCTGGGTGCTTAGAAGCTGGTCAGTCAATGTTTGTTGAAAGAGCAAGGCAGTGAATGAATGGAGTGAGGAACTGGCTCTCATCTGCCACCTGCCCCTGCCAGGTCCATCATAGACTTGTGGATTGGAACAGCAAATGCACTTCTGCCCACAGGTTTTCCTGGTACAGGTGGTGAAGGCCCTGGTTAGACCAGTAATAGCAGCCCATCAAGAAGGCTGGGGCAAGCTCCCTGTCAACAATTGCTCATGACATCTTACAGTGACCTTAACCTCATTCTTATTTCACCAAGGAGGAAACTGAGGCTGAGAAAAAACTAATTTTCTGAGCATCTCAGAGAAAGTATGTGCCTAAATGGATGGTCAGACTGGTAATAGCTGTGCCCAGGAGCACCTCAGAAGCTGTGTAGGCCAGCACTGAGGGGACCATGAAAACCCAGGCCACAGGCTGAACTTGGGATAAGAACACAGAAGTGCGGCCTGGAACTGACTTAGTGTGAGATTGATCCTTCTGTCTCTGTCTCTGTCTCTGTCTCTGTCTCTGTCTCTGTCTCTGTCTCTGCCTCTGCCTCTGCCTCTGCCTCTGCCTCTGCCTCTGCCTCTGTCTCTTTGTCTCTCTGTCTCTGTCTCTGTCTCTCCCTCTCCCTCTCTCTCTCCCTCTGCCTCTGCCTCTGTCTCTGTCTCTGTCCTTGTCTCTGTCTCTGTCTCTCTCTCATAAAATCTCTGTGGTTCTTTTGACCAAAGCTGCTCTAGAAGAGAAGATAGGGAACATTACATTCATTACATTTGGCTTACAGGGTTGCAAAATGAGGGTCAGAGAGGTAGGAGAATGGCGCAAGGGTGCTCAGAGACCAGACAGTGAATGCTCCTTTTTAGCCTCCTTTTTCACTAACCTCTTCTCTCTCTACTGCCCACAGGGAAGCCCTATTCCAGAGGGTCAGCTCTTGGCTCTCAAACACACTCTTCTCTCCTAGCATTTGCTCAGGCTGTTCACTTGCCTGAATGCCCCTCCCAAACCCAAACTGCAAGTTCCTGTCAAAATCTGATCCAAGTCCCCTTTGATTTGAACAAATCTACCTTGAAGACCCTCACCCTAAGCCACGACTCAACATAAGAGTATAAGTGCCTCCACATCATGGAGTCTCAGACAATATTTCCAACAAGGAAATGTTGCTCAGCAAACTTTGGTGGAACGAAAGTATGGATGAGCAAGTGAATGAGGGCATGGATCTATCACTTTTCTGTCTATGTGGCTGAGGGAACACATTGCAGTGAGGTCATTTACAAAGGACCCAGAACTAAGTTAGAGAAGGTGTTCTCTTATGCTCAGTAGCCTGAACTGGTCTGAAGCAATGCAGCCTTCCAGGCCACACCCCCAGCACAACTGGGCTTCCTGAACAGGCCAACTGCCAACACCATGGCCCCAGCAGGCCTGGCGCCAGGGAGCTGCCCATTGATCTCCAGGAAAGAGCACAGTCTGCGGTCCTGCCCACTCACCCGTCCTGCCAGTTGGTTGACTGTCCACAAGGCCTGCAGTTTGGGGAAGAAGGAAAAAGGGAAATCAGGTTAAACCAGATGGCCAAGCAGGCCTCTTAATCAGTGGCTGGGGAGCCCTGGGGCGGGGGTGAGGTGTGACTGCTAAGCAAGCCAGAGTGGAGTGGATAACAGCAAAGGCTCTGTTGGATCCAAGGTCAAATCCTGCCCTTGCATGTTGTGGCATAGACAAGATGGGGTCCCTTTCTGAGGTGCTGGAGTTTCATTCATACAGTGCAGTGAATGTTTCGCTGCAGACAAAAGCTGACTTGAACTAGTTTTTATTCTTGTGCAGATTAAAATCATTACAACATCGTGTGTGTGTGTGTGTGTGTGTGTGTGTGTGTGTTGTATATATGACATATGTGGGTGTTTGTAGTTGGCTCTCTGTATCAGCAGGTTCTGTCGCTATGGATTCAACAAAATGTAGATCAAAAATGTTCTGGGAAATGCATTATACCTCCCCCCAAAATATATAATTGTTTAATTGTTATTATTCCCTAAATAATACTGTCTAACAAATATTTACATGGCACCTACATTGTACTAGGTATGATGAGTATCTGAAGAAGATTAGAAGTGTATAAATTATGGGTAATTGTCATGCAAATAGTATGCTATTTTATATAAGGGATTCGAACATTGGCAGAAGTTGGTATCCATGAAGTTCCTGGAATCCAGCCCCCTTGGATACTTAGGAACAACTCTGTGTGTGTGTGCATGCATGTGTGTGTGTGTGTATGTGTCTTATAATACATCACCAATCCCTCTCCCTTAAAAGGACCGGGATTTATTCTGGGTTTTCTATTTTTAATTTCCCTCTGTTTCTTCCTCGGTTCTTATTTCCTGCAGTTGAGTTGAGCGTGCTGAGGACTTTGCTACTTGCAGTCCCCATTTCCTGGGCTCCTTCCCTCCCACTGCCACCTCCGCCCATAAGGCCACCCTTAGCCGCTTCAGAACTTCATTCTCACATCTCCAGCTAGGCTCTAGGATACCTCCCCTGATGACCTTACTGAAAATTATAACCTTCCTGCTCCACCCTTGCCCTTACTCCCTTCCTTGACCTGTTTTCTCTCCAGAGCTCTTACCCTATTTGACCTTCTGTCATTTCCTGCTTGGCCCCATTGTCTGCCTCTCTGCAGGAGGGCAGGGGTGTGTGTCTGTCTTGTGCTAGCCAAGTCCCACCCTGAAAGAATGACTGCTACAGAGCAGGCCTTCATTAAATAAACAAGCAAGCAGGTATTTGACTTTGTAATGTCCTTCTGTGGCAAAATCAAAAGTGAGCAGCACTGTCAACTTTCAGAATTGAGGACAGTGGAAAAAAAGGAATTCCACTGGTCTATGAAAGCCTTGAATTACTGGGAAAATGTGAGTGAAAATACGGGGACATGTCGCAGCATATAGCAAGACTCCCTGACTGGTTGCAGCAGTGACTCCACCCTTTCTCTCCTCCTCAGCCTTATCTGTCCTCCCCGGCTATCCCTAGGTCCTGCGGCCCTCATGGGCCCTCACTGGTTTTTCTTGCGCTAAGTCTTGAAACCCCATCCTTTTCTTCAAGCATCTGCTTGTAGTCCTGACTGAGAGAAGCAGCCAGACTGTGGCAGGCATGGGGAAGGGTGGGTACTCCAGGAGTCCTGGCCAGGACCCCATCTCAGAAAGCCAGGTCCAGAGTGGCATGCTTGATGATCCAAGGTCACAAGTGAGCAAAATCAAAAGTGTTGTCAGTTTGTTTGCTTCTCAGTTTCAGGACTGAGGTTTAGAAAAGTCTATGTTGAATTATGAAGATTATCTTGACCCTGGGGATCCTGGCCCCAGACAGGAAGTCCCAGAGAAGCAGGTGAGCCAATGCCTACTTACCTGAGAGAGGGCAGGGTCGGCTCTCAAACCCTGGACCAGAGCTAGAAGGAAACTCAGAGATAAAATAATTTGAGCCTGGAGACGAACCTAACAGATTCAGGGACTAACTTCACATCTCAGGTAGAAATACTAAGAATCTGATTTCCCCTGAGTCCCCACCCAATAACCCTCTGATAGCACATAGGGCTCCAACCATAGGTCTGTGCTTCAGAGGGCTCCTCCCTGCTTCTGTACCACAGCCTTAGTGACGAGTGTCAGGGAAGAAGAGCTGACCATGGCAGTTGCTTTGGGGGGAGTGGGTTGAGATCAGACGTCTGTCCAGAGCTGCCCACAGGCTGGAGACCGTGGGGTGTGTGGGGAGTGGGGCAGGAAGCAGCTACATGCTGATGTGAAAACCCAAGGAGCCCCACTTCCTGAGCTGGCCTTCAGATCCCTGGGAGGCTCTGTGGTCCTACTGGAAGATACAACAAATTTTATTTAATAGTTTGTTAGTGTGGCTGAAAGCTTTGGAAATACTCAGACATAAAGTCTATGACCCTGCCTCGGGGAGCTTGTAACCCCAGAGTATCTGCTGCAGCGTCTGGCTTCCTGCATGGCTTGCCAGGGCCAGAGGAAACTGACAGCCTGGGGAGAGGCGGGACTTGGGAGGCCACTGTGATGTCTCCTCACATCGGCGCTTTGTGTATTAGCTCCGGGGCCATGCTCGCATCACCTTTTCAATTATAAGAGTTTGGCCAAAGTGAAACAACTGGGAGCCTAGGGACTGGGCTCTCACTGTCCTCCAACAGTAAGTGGAGTTTGAAATGACAAAAGAGCCAGGAAAGATGGTCTTTACCGTCCAGGAGGCCACTGTTGGTAGGGCTTCTGCCTGGCTGCTGTTTCCAGCCAGGTGGTGCATGCAGAAGCCACAGCCTGTCCTCCTGGCTATTGCTACAGTCCAAGCCTTTGCCTTTGACTTGACTTCTCAAACAGGAACTTGATTTCAGAGTAATGAGAATGATTGCTTAAAATACTTTCAGATGTGTTTTTTTTTCAGGAAGTCAGGTTTCCCTTTATCTTTCCTGAGAGGCTTCTGGGCCTCTCTAAGACATTTTTCTAGGGATGGCAGATCTTCCGCAAGTGTTTATTTTACTGTTTTGGAGGAAATGAGCTGAAGCACAGGGCTCTGTCAGAGCCCGACACACATTGAGGACCTGTCACCACCGGTTTGCAGCACCACCACAGTCTCACCTCTTCTCTTTTCCTCTCCTGGGAAAGGCTGCGGGCTCCACTTCCAGCTGCCTACGTCATCGTCGCTCTTCGGCACATGCGTGCTGCTGCACCTGGGCTGCTTCTCCCTCCTTCAGCCAGCCAGGAATTTTTGTTGCAAAGGCCAACTCAGTCCCTGGCTCTTAAGATCTCTCCCACTTGTCTCCAAGCCCTTAAGTTTTCTTCTGTAAGAGGATTCCACCATCTAGGGTCTCATCAGACCTGCATCTTGCCTTTAATAACTCCCTAGGCTTGATGCAGCGATGGGATTGGACTTGCTTTTCTGTTCCAGTGTGCAGCCATGTTGGGGATGCCAGGAAGGGGGTGCTGAGGGTGCGGTTCCCTCTCCAGGGAGTCATCCCCTCACCTGCTATTTGCCTGCAGAGGACGGACCCCACTGCGTTGCTCTCATTGCCACCTATATCACTGGAGTTCTGGGAAGCCCTTTCCCAGAATCTGTGCAACACTGAGCCCAGCCTCTTGGTCTGCTCCTCTCTAGGGCCTGGAAAATCGGTCAAACTGTCTTTGTCTTTCTCCAACTTGGGCAAAGAGAAAAAACCACAACAGACTCTTGTCCACAATGATTCATCAAAGATCAAGGTGACATTTGACCCTTTTCTCAACAATTGCCAGACTTTTCTCTGGGGAAAGAGGAGGTGTTGCAATGAAGAAAGCCAAGGCCTGCTCCCAGAGGCCACCAGAAGTCCAGGCTGGCAGCATCTGTTAAGCGAGATCTGGGACCAGTTCCCTGGGGACAAACTGACACAGCATCAGGGCAGAGGGGAGTGGTTGGGTGCCAAACCACGTGTGTGGCAGCTGCACTGCTGAGTCATGATCTTGCATGAGGCCTGTGGGAAATCAAAGCCAGAGGCAACAATCTCCAGCAGCCTGGCTATTTGCTGACTCCACCAATTTCCTGGCCTTCCTCAGACAGCCTTCCTTCTCTAGGGCACAACTATTGCTCTTCTTTGCACATCATATTCCCCTTCTCTGAGTGACAATACCCCAGTTTTCCCGGGAGACACTCTCCTCTCAGCCCATATGGTTAAGGGGAGTTTGATTCTCTTCTTTCCTCTTTGTGCACAACAGTTGTGTGGTCAAGGTGAAGCCAACCATAACACTCTTTCATGCTTATGATTAACTCCACAATACAAATACAGCTGAGTTATGCAAATGAGACCCAGTTCTCAGACTTTTGTCAGAAATACTAGGAAAGAAACCCTGTTTGTCTACAGAGAGCACTGACTGTGCAGATATGCCAACTTGGAGGAACTGGAGCCTCTGTGTGCACAAAGATTGCCTGCCCAGGAAGGCAGTCAAGAGGGAAGAAAACTGGAGATCCAGTCTTCCACATAAACCTGGGAATTACTCAACTGTGTGCATAATTCCTTTTACTTCACCTTAAGTGTGTTTGAAGTTGAGCTCCTGTCACTTGCATACACCAGATTTCTGCCTAACTATGCTTGCATAACATCTGTTCTTCCTATTTTCACTCACTCTCTTTATCCTGGTTGTTTTGTTTGTCTGTATTTTGTTTCAGACAGGGTCTTGCTATGTATTTCATGCTGGCCTCCAGCTCACAGTGATCCTCAGCCTTCTGAGTGCTGGGGTTACAGGCATGTGCCACCACACCTGGTCTTGTGGCCTTGTTTAAGTCTCACTATCTTGAATATTTCCTACCCTGGGTGATAGGAACAGCGTGCTAATCATAATTACGCAGAATCCCAGTGAGACTTAGCTGGCTACCCTTGCTTGCACTTTGTGTTTGTTTCAGGGATCTTGCAAATTGATATGCACATCTAACTAGTGAAGTGATTGAGGGTCAGGAGGGAGGAACTCATGTGCAGTGAGCAGCAGGACTAAGACTCCAGTTCACATCCTCTGGCCCCAAAGCCCATGCTCTTCGAGCCCCAGCTTTTCCCAGCTCCTTCACTCTAGGAAATGCCACCAGTAAGTCTTGGTAATGCTTCTCCCACAAAGATAGCAGATTTGAGGTTATGTTAAGGTTTGTGCCTAGATGTCACCCCAAAGCCTCATGCAGTCATGGGGTGGGCTTCTAGAATCTTTCACTGATTCATAGTCCAGTGCCAGGATTGTGGGTATGAGGGCTATACCTGCCATGGTGCAGAGAGCCTGCATACAGTGTAAGGGAGGAAAGAAACTTGCTCTCTGCTGCTCCTTCCTTTTACTCTTGCTGCTTCAGTGTCTTCTACCACTGTGACAGTTGCCCCTCTGTCATGTGCCACCTTGGAGCCAGCTGATTATGGACTGAAACCTCCGCATGCTGTGACCAAAATAAACCTTTCCCTCTTTAATTTGGGCATTGGCTATTTTGCCTCAGCAAAGAAACGAAAGTAACCAAAACAGATGGGAAAACTTCGGTTGCTTAGAAACACAAAGATATGAGTGTAGCCAGGTTCTGTTAAATATTCTGAACTCCATAGGTACTCGTTAGGGGGAACTAACAGTAATTTGAGCCCATCATTTTTCTTCTGCCTTCACTGTCCCCACCACAGCCTCCATATGCATCTTTAATTTTGTTGCTGCCCTTTATCCTTCAATGTGGCCCACATGCCCACAGCTGAACAATCTCTGGGGGCAGGGATGGAGTGCTGGGGATATTACCTGTGTCACAGGCTCTACCCTCAATCACCACTGAAGCCAGATAGATGCTTGGAGAAGACAGTATGGACTGGTGGCACCCAGGACAAGTCAAGGTGCTGTGAAGAGCAAAGATAACCACTTCCCCCTGCCAAAAAAAACAAAAAAACCCACTTCCAACCTCAGTCACCCAAAGCAACAATGGTCAGTTTGGTTCCACAGGATGCTGATCTTGAGGCACAATATTGAATGACAAAAAGAGACTGAGCACAAAATAGCCACTGAGGCCAGGAGTGAAGAGCTCCGAGAATCTGTGGATGCAGCTAGCTGTCAGGATGCTGTAGAATTAGGCAACAGCCAGGGAAGACTAGGGCATTGTAGGAGCAGCTCACGTTTCTTGAGGGTATGGAAGGGGGTGTAGAAGTCACAAAAAGTCACACTGAGGAGCTAACATGGGAGTTGAATTTTGATGGGAGGCAGCTTTTAGTAGGATGGGATAGTTGGGGGCAGCATCTCTGGCAGAGGGGACGGTATTGCAGAGGTACAGAGGTATGGGAGAATTAGCATGCTTAGAGAAGACAGTATGGGCTGGTGGCAGTGAGTGAAGGGAGTCAAGGGCTTATCTCAAGGAATAAAGGAAAATAAAAAAGCAAAAAGCACTACCCAATAGTTTGGATCACTTGTTCTGGCCTTTTGTCTAAGCTTTGCTAGTCATCCTAGGGGAAAGGGTATGTTCCTGGGAAGGGAAAGGACTCATTTTAAACAAGACACAAAGTGCTTAGAGAGTTGAGTGTGAAACAGAGACACCAGGGAAGCTTGAAATTCCAGCAAGGGAAAAGGGGCTGGGACAGAGAGGAGCAAGCTGAGGAAGGGAGAGGTCAGTGTGGAAATCAGTGACAACATCTATGGGCAGCCTTGCACAGGACCTGGGAGACATAGAGAATCATGAAACAAGGCTCCTGCCCTACAGGCTCCCAGGATGCTGGAGGAACAAAAAGGCAAAGACCACAGAGTGGCTGAGCGGCTAACAGCAGAAGCCTGGGGGTTGTGGAAGAAGCTCTTGCTCCAGCTCAGGCCTATGGTGAAGGCTTTCCAGAGGAAGGGCTCTTGAAATCAGCCCTCAGTGGATGAACTGCAGTTTGCTATTTAGAAAGTGAGGAGCTCTTGTGATTCCCTGCAACTGGCTTTTTAAGACTGGTGAACCACAGATGGTGGCACACGCCTATAATCCCAGGATTCATGAGGCTGAGATAGCAAGATCCTGTGAGTTACAGGCCAGCCAGGCTACATAATCAAGATGCTGTCTCAAACAAAACAAACAAACAAACAAAACCAGAAGCAAAAACAAAAACACTGGTGAGACTGCAAGCACCTGGCTAAGTCCTTTCCTTTTTCTTAATCTTCAAGAGGATACAGACTCTGTCCTGCCTGGTTCATTAAATTATCTCCTATGCAGTGCACCCCTTAATCTACAGTTTAGCTCTTTGCAGTTTTATTTACCATGGTTAACTGTGTGTGAAAATATTAAATGGATAATTCTAGAAAGAAATAATTTGTAAGTTAAAGTAAAATTACTTTTATTATAATGCATGATTGTTTTATTTCATTGTTAATGTTGTTAAACTCCTAGTGTGCCAAATTTATAAATTAAACTATCATAATTATGTAGTTAGTTGATAGAGAAAAAAATGTGTAATAGGTTTTGGTGTTGTCCACGGTCTCAAGTATCCACCAGTGGTCTTGGAACACATCCCTTGTGGATACCAGGGCACTTCTATACCTGAAAGGCTGCAGCTGCTCAGCAGCACACAGGAACTATGTGGTCTATGCACTGGCTTGGTGGAAATTCAATAAGTAACAGCAGGCCAAGCTGTGCAGCTGAGCGCAAGCTGGGCAGGAGGCAGAGTTCAGGGCAAGAACGGCCTTGGAGGAGCATCAGGGTAACTTAGATTTTTTTTTCTAAGAAGAATGACATGACTGAATTTGCACTGACTTGTGTATTTGACAAATATTTATCAAGCATCTACCATGTACAAGTATTAAGTTAGTCTCTGGGGTTACCACAGGGGAGAGTCAGCCCTTCCCTGTGGAGTTTACATGATTTTGGGTGAGCAGAGTGAACTTGAAAGCCATTAAGAAATAATATCTTTTCAACTAATGATGAAGCTAGAAGAAAAAGAAAGTAAAGCACTCAAGAGCGATGGTGGGAGAAGGGGGCAGCTTAGGGGTAAGCAGGCGGGCTCAGGTGGGACTAACTGCAGCGGCAGAGAGCAGAAAACCTGACTCATGGTAACCTGACGTGTGAGAGTTTATTTATGTCTTGCAACAGGAAGTCCAAGAGGTGAGAGTGTGCAGTCTGGGATGAACGGCAGTTCCATGGTGATATCAAAAACCCAGCTCCTTCTACTAACCTGTTCCACCTTCTCAGTTTTATCTCTGATACTTCAATCATTGCTCTCCATTTGTTTTTTAAAGTAGGCATTTCCTATTTATTTAAAAGTGGACAATTATTGTTAGCAATAACATATATTTAAAAATAGCAGCAAAGCAAGATTCGGAATGTGCTTGTTATAAAGAAATTGTAATTTTTTAATATGATCAGTATGCTAGTTATTCGAATTTAATTATTATGGATTGTATACTTGTATCAGACCATCACTTTGCATCCTATAAACATGCACTATTATGTGTCATTTAGGAAAAAAAAAAATATTGAAGGTGATATCTCATTGACACATAAGCATTTCTAACCAGAAAAAAATTAGCAAAGACTCATGCAAAAATGACATTCTATGAGTATGAATTTTTTGCAGTAGAAAAAAAGGGGGAAAGGGGCTACTTCAGTTTGAATATT
>PVKN010003991.1:0-35047 GCA_004027915.1 Capromys pilorides
CCATCCTCCCACCCATCCATCCTCCCACCCACCCACCCATCCATCCTCCCACCCACCCATCCATCCATCAATCTGTCTACCCAACCATTCATCTATGCAACAAATATTCATTGACAACCTTATATAACAGGCACTTTAGTATCAGTGCAAATGAGACTCCTTGGAGACAGTCTTCAAATAATTACAACCACACTGGTTTTCATCAAGTTCTTACAACATGTAGGTTAAGTGCTTTCCTACCAGAGGCCCTTTGGGCAGATCTCCTCTCTCCCTGAAACACCATTCTCTGTCTCAAACACAACCTCATATTTTATGTGGCTACCCTCTTTATGTGGCTACCCTTTGATCTTAGCCTCATTTGAACAAAGAAGGCTTCATGACCACTGTCATTCTTAATCTCACACCATGTTTCTTTCCTTCATAGATTTTGAACACTTTGAAATTATTTTATCTTACTGTAAATTTGTTTTGTGTCAGCCTCCCCCACTAGTATACGAATTCCATGCAAGGAAGGATCATTTGCCATTATATCTTCATAATCTACCATATGGTAGATTTAACCTGTAAATTTAACCAATAAAATTGGTTCTAAGGTACAGCACTGACCCATTACAACAAGAAATAGCTGACATTGTGCCACCCACTATAGTAGACACTGAGCACCTAAAATGTGTTATCCTATCCTGAGATGAACTATCAGTCCATAATATATACTAGTCTGAAGACTTCCTATGGAAAAAGAAAAATAATGTCAAATGTCTCAAATTTTAAAATCAGCTATATGTTGAAATGATTTGGTAACTATTAGGTGAACTAAAAATACAATCAAAATTCAATTCAGCAGTTTCTTTTTTTTTTTTTTTTTTTTTTTTGTCTTTTTGAGACAGGGTCTTGCTATGCAGCTCAGGCTGGCCTTGAGTTCACTTTTGTAGCCTAGGCTGGTCTCGAACTCACACTGATCCTCCTGCCTCAGCCTCGCAAGTTCTGGGATTACAGGCATGCGCCACCACACCCGGCTAATTCATCAGTTTCTTAAAACCAGTTTTACTTGTTTTCCTAACATGACTACTGGATATTTTTCCATTATATGTAAATTGTTTATGTGTCTGTTGGGGTAACGCTGGTCTGGAACTGCCTAAATCCTACTTTCTGAATTCCTATTCGTTAGCTGCCTGCCTGACCTTTCAGCCCAGTCAGTTAACTTCAGTAGGCCTCAGATTCCTTATGCAACAAATAAAGATAGGAATATCTGATCTGCCAGCTGCACAGGGCTGTGATGTAGCTCAAATGAGATAATGGACAGGAAAGTCCAGGGGGCGGGAAGGGGGTGGGAATCTATGCAAATGAAGGTTGGCTGGATCGCACTTCCTGGCTCTGCATCTGTACGGCCACTTGCTCTGTTCTACCTCATTGGCTTCTGCATATATTACCGAACTTCTTCCATCCTTCCCAATGTCTGACCCTTAGGCTCTGATTCCCTCCCCAACGAATGTTAAAACTTTCTTAGACTCCTCAAGGCCCCCAAAGTCGGCATCCAACCTCCTCTGGGGGTGATACTTCAAATAACGATGGTACCAAGGGAAACTAGATTATTCAGCCAACATCCTCCTGTATTATAGACGCACATTGCCAACTGCACATTTGAAGAGCCCTACATGATTTAGGCTGGTAGAAGCTGAGGATTTACTTATTTTTAAGATGTAGATGACATCTGCTGTTTTTGTCTGTCTACCATCTACCCACATGCTACAGATGGAGTCAACAGGTGTATTTGTCCCAACCAGCATATTCCGTCCCTTTGTTCACAGTGGTGGTTTTAAGGCTGGGCGTGTGCCCAGGTTGATTTTGTAGTGTTTAGTCCCACGAGTTTGGTGGCAACTTTTGAGTTACTTTTTCACTGAGGTTATAATCCTAGGACTACTTGAGACACAGAGTCAGGGGAAGAAAGTGGGCCATGAGGAGAAAACAGAATTATCAGAGCAAGAGGCTGGGCTAAACAAGGTTGCTTTAACATTTATTTAAGCACTTAGATCCAACTACATCTAAAAGCCCTCTATCTTTATAAATTTTGCAGTCACAGATGCCAACAAATTTACATTCTGCAGAAGTTAAGTCAAGGAAAGAAATCAAGGAGAGTGCACATTAGGGTTTGTGCCTAGTTGTGCCCCTGCAGCCTCATGCAATGATGGGGTGGGCTTCTGGGGTTTGTGATTAATTCATGATCCAATGCTGGGATATTGGCTGTGAGAGCTACGGGGATTACGGGTGTGAGTGCTACACCCACCCTGGGGCAGGTAGCCCGAATGCAGAATAAGGAAGAGAGAAAGGCTTGCTGCCTGTCTCTGCTGCTGCAGCTGCTGTTCTTCTCCTTTAGCTCTTGCTGTTTTGCTGTTCTCTGCAGCCATGAGCTATTATTACCCTCTGTGATGTGTCACTCTGCCTTAGAGCCAGCCACGTATGGACTGAAATCTGCAGACTATAAGCTGAAGAAACCTTTCCTTCCTTAATTTGGGTGTGAGGTATTTGTTCCAGCAATGAGAGAACCGAGACAGTGCATTTTACAAGGAATTCACTTTGGTGACTTCCAATTGTAACTAGAAGTCAGGACTGAGAGTGTACTATCTAGAGGTGTTGAAAGAGTTGCTGGAAACTTTTTATAACTAGATTATGAATTAAAAGTAAACAATCTCTTCTGAAGTCACTGAGAACACACAAAGGATTACAACAAGGGCACCTTCCCTGGAACCACTGTACGGAAACTCTGTTGTTCATTGACTGCAGTAAACTTTAGGGGAGTGGCTCTGGGGAGAATGTTCCAGAACTGGGTCTTTATATTAATGGGTCTGTATCCTTGTTCCTTCAGAGAAAACTCCTGTTGAAAAAATTTCACCTATAACCTGAAATCCTAACCCTTGTTAACTCCTCAGCCAGCCCATGAGGTAGGCGAAAGTGACTCATGGTGGTAGGGGGAGGGTAGGGAGACTGAGGCACATGTGTCCAATCAGAATCAAAGGCCAGGCACTCAGAAGTCCAGCTTTTCCCTCCAAATCAAGGGCTCTGCCATGAAGACTAATGAGGGCACAGTAGTCCAGGCCCAGAATATGGTTCTAACAAAACAGATACCCAAGCAGGCCTATTTTCAGCCTCTTCTACACATACCATGCCAACCCTGCCAAAGCCTGGCCTTTCAGCTGTCCCCTCTGCCACGTGGGACTTAACCCTGGAGATTCTGACAAGGTCTGAAGTAATAATGTAGAGTTACCATGTCCCTAAAAGAGAGGACTCCAATCTGGCCAGCTGCCCTCAGGAGGCCCAGAGAGCTCTCTGATTTGGTGAACTTGAAGGGAACTCATGTATCAGATGAGTTTGCAGGGCTTTAATGTAATATGCAAAGTGGTACCTGGCAGACTGACATCTGAATGGCAGGAAAATTCTGTTTGGCTCACGCAGGGTGTCAGTTTGGCTCACGCGGGGTGTCAGTTTGGGATGCGCTGACAATATTTTTCCAAAACAGGAAATGTCACATAGAAACCCATACTTCTACCTACCTTCCCTTAGTAAAATAACTCAGGGCTTTCCCCTCAAACAGTAACCATGGGTCAGAGAGGAGGAGTAGCTTCTAGAAGCGGCACTCTAGTTTGTCCCCGTGGAAGAAACCACCGCTCTCTATGATGACTCACGGATCTGGAGCCCAAGTGTCCACAGGCACTGGCACTCATCATCATGCACTGATTAGGCCCCCTCCACCCATCTGGGTTTCCTGCCTGGCCCTGCTAGGTACCGGAGTTTGCTTATGCTGTCCAATGCAGACGCACTGATTGCACTAAGGTTAGTTGCTGTATTGGTTACCATTTTGTCGCTGCAGCAAAATATCTGAGCTAGATAAAGAAAGAAAAGGTTTATTTCGGCTCACGACTTTAGAGGATTCAGTTTGTGGCTAGCAGGCTCCATGGCTGTGGGCCCAAGGTGATGAGGAGGGTCATGGAAGAAGGGGACAGTGGGGCAAAGCCGCTCAGGGAGCGAGGAAGCAGACAAGAGGCGAAAAGCTGAAAAGCTGTACCATTAGGTTGAACCAAGGGCTCAATCGTTAGTCTCCCTGTTACCAAGCGAATGTCTGATCACACGTCACGGCATCCACTACAGCACAGAAGCAGAGATCTGTTCCCAGCCACGAGCCTGACTTTCTTGAACATGATAGAGTGAGGCTGAAAGGCTTCTTCTAGAAGAAAATGTGATTTAAGTCTAAATGTGATATCAAAGGGAACAAAGAGTTATTAATTAAAATAAGGAAAAGGACACAGCAAAGAGGCACCCAAGCAGAGGCTAGATCATAGAGGTAGTCCTTGGGGCAGGAGGAAAAGGAGCATGGCATGAGACCCAGCATAAGGGACAGATTTATGTGCATTGCACAGGTGGCAGACATGTGGTGACTACTGATACTCCAAGTCCACCCTGCTGCTGGGGCAGGGGAGGTTCACACACTCAACCTCATTTCCTGCTTCTTGGAAAATTCCTCCAAAGAAAAGAAATCATTGAATACAAAATTTGCCAAGATGATCACAGCAGTGCCACCTACCATACCAATCTCTGAAAGTAATGAAATCTCCAACTAAGAGAGAAACAGAAAACCATGGATACCAAGGCAAAGTAGCTTTATAGGCCCATTGTCAGTGAGGACTCAGAACATAACAGAACCTGTGCTGTAACACCCTATAACTCATTGGTGTCCCAAAGTTTCTGTTCAAGGAGATTATGGGACTACAGAGGGAAGGGACCGACAATGTATAATGTGCCTAAGGAGAGTCACCTAGAGAGAAAACATTCTCTCAGGCTTTCACAGAGAGCCAATTGGTCAAGCAATGGCCATGACTCACCCAGATGGCTGACACTGACAAAATATCTACAAACAGCTGTTCCTGGTTTCAGGGTAAATCCTGAGGGGATTTGAATGACCTTTTCAGATACAAAAGTTACATTTTTTGTTATGCAGGTCTTGCTTTACCTTAGTCTTAACCATCTAGCAGAAAAGTCTAGCCACAAGGTATAAAAAGTAAAGCCATATTACTATGCAGAGCTGTAAAAAGCTTGTCAACAGCTTCTGACATTGCCAGTTGAGCTGATAACCCATTACTATTATGGACTATTGAACTATACATACAGCTACTTTCTCTTAGTTTGATGAGAAGAAAGATTTGCACTAATAGTGTTTGTACAAGGTATCAAGTCTACATCTGGTACTCTGAACAAATACTACGAAGACAACAATATGCAATGTATTATCATAACTGTCCTACTAACCTGTTGTAAAATTGTGTCACTGCTACTTCTTTCTCATTCAAATTAATTTTAAAAAAAACAGAAATTCTACATGGAACAGAAAGTTGGGAAAATACTTAGGATACAGTGAACCACTCTACAGAAATGTAGGTGAGAGGGCCGGCCAAATAGCTTAGCAGATTAAAGCGCCTGCAAGCAGGCGCAGGAGCTGGGGTTCAATTCCCATGCCAGCCTCGCCCCCACAGCACTCTGAGACAGCAACTGAGACTGGCTGTGGTTGTGCGTACCTATAATCCCAGATTTTGGGAGGCTGTAAGCAGGCAGATCACTAGGAGTCTGATCTAGTAGTGAGACCCTGAGCACCCTGTACATCCTTCCCTAAAATACAAAAAAAGAAAGAAAGAAAGAAAGAAAGAAAGAAAGAAAGAAAGAAAGAAAGAGAAAAGAAATGTAGATGAGAAATGGATGGCAGTATATTTCCATATTTGTAGACAAACATAGAAGATTATAAGTTATATGGTCAGTTATATTATAAATTAATGACAATAGCATTAAGAGAATATCAAGTGGGATTTATTCTACTGTATCAGAATTATGTAGATTAAGATCTGTTATGATTTAAATCTAGAATGTCCCTCAAATATCTCACTTATTGAGAAGTGGAACTTTTGTAAGATGAGTGGATCATGGTGGTGCCTGAATCACTTGCTGCTAGGAGGGGGCTTTGTTGGAGATGGGTCACTGAAAAGGGTGAATCTCTCTTCCCTTCTCCTTTGTCTTGCTGCTTTCTGGCCGTCATGCTGTGAGAAGCCTTCTTCTACCAGCCCATCTCTACCATACCCTTGCTGCCTGGAGCCAGGTGACTGCATCATTCAAAGACTGTGAGCCAAAATAAACCATTGCCTCTTTCAGCTGTGAACGTCAGGTATTTTGTAGGTATCAGGAAAATGACTACGATAAGCCAAATGCTAGAGCTAAGAGACATGACTTCACCTTTTAAGAATTCTCCATAAATTGGAGTTTGACTCAGACTATTCTCTACAACTTATTTTATTTTACCAAAGTCTCACTTAGCTGTTTAGGCTAGGCTTGAACCAAAGAGGAGGCAGAGTCAGCCCATGTCCCCCAAGCCACTGCTGCCTCCTGATAACCTATAGAAAAAGAAGACAGAATGGATTGGGCTTTGGGCTTTGATCTTCTGAGATTTAGGATTCACAGAGTACACTCCTGTTCCCCGAAAATCCCCACATAGATGGGCATGTGGCATCTGATTTGCTAAGTAGGTGCCTGCTTAACTATGGGTACCATGACCGCCCACTATTATCATCATGCAATTGGAGAGAGATGAAAAGCTCTTAGAAGAGATTACCATGGGTACCTGTAAAAGGAAGATGTATTAGCTAGACTAGCAATGTCTGAAAGAACCTTCTATGGCCATGGAAGTGTTTTATATCAGTGATATCCAATATGATAGACCAGTGTCTATCATGTGTAACTACTAAGCACACAAAGTGTGGCTAGTGCCACTTAATGTTTAAGTGTGTTTTATTTGAACTGACTTAAATTTGGATAATGGCCTTCTATAGCTAGTAGCTATTATATTGGATAGTGCAAGCCCAATTTATACAGGTAGCAGATCCCTAAATAAACTTATATGTGAGCAACTTGCAAGAACATGGGAGGAGGGAATCTGGGAGAAAATGAAGCACCTCTCCATCCATCTCAGACAGTAGGAGAAAGCTCCCCATGTTTTCATGGCTCCAGAGGAAAGGCATGGGGCACCATGGAGTGAGTGAACTATTTATATCCAGGTGACCACCACAAAAGGGACCCAAAGAGGTTCAGTTTATGGAGCTAATAGGACAAGCCTCTCTTGAGCAGGCTGGTTCCAGAGACAGAGGGGACTGTCAGGATGAACCTGAAGACAGGCCGGCGAATATCATGTTTGCTAGCTACATGGAAACACTCCCAACAGAGGAAACCAAACCAAACCAACATAAAGTCAATGAATCTGCCCAAAGCATTCTTAAGGGGACAGGAGGTGGTAAAACATAGCTCAGAAAATAAATGGCTGCTTTTACATTAAGACTTTGATAAGTTAGATTTTTCAACAGACCTCTCACAATCACTTCTGAGTAGTAGGTGTTTTCCAAGGTTAGTGAAGCTTCACACAAGTCCATGGGACAGAATTATCATCTCTGTTGTACAGAGGAACAAACTGAGGCTCACAAAGTTTGAATGAGTCACTGTTATGTAAGAGCTAGGCTGGGCTCTGAACCCTGTGTAGGCCTGAAAACTAAAGCCTTTACTTAAGAAAACTAAGACAATAATTCAAGTAAAAATGTAAAACCTAGGGAAATCCAAATAGGCTCTGTATCTGAGAAAACAGTCTCATTCAGTGTCATTGTCTTGGCTATGATGGTGTAGTGTAGTAATGTAGACACTGTCTGGAGAAGTGGGGAGATGGGTACCCAGGAATTTTTGTGCAACAGCTTCTTGAGAAGTCTTCAACCATGTGATACGTACAAAATTTTACAAATTAATATGGCTTTCTAAAGTTATCCAGAATGGTGTTTATTGTGTATTTCTCACGTTGAAGGAGTTGTACAGATACCAAGAAAATATCAAATTTTGGTTTTATAAGAACTTTAGATTCAAGTTGTCTTTAAGACAGAGCCTTATCACTTATCTGAACTCAAATTGAAATAAATGTAATATGTTTGGGGTGGGATTTCATGTAAGTCTTTTAAATTCTATCTGGAAGTAAGCAACAAGGCCCCTGGGTATCCAAGAAGTTGGTACACAGTACCAATGCACTACTTGCAAATATAGAAACTGGACTTTTCCTAGTGATACATCAGGGAATACCATCTTCCCACTGAAGCCTGGAGTGTCCTGAGTGTTGCAGTGGCTTTGCTTCTGGTAGCTACATAAGCATCAGCTGTCTGGATCATCAGGAAAAATACCCCTCCCATTTCCTCTGTGCTGTTCTGGGTTGCTGGATGCTCCATGACCTACGTCAAATAGGCAAGGTGTGGAGAGTCTGCAATGCTAGGACATGACCAGCATCATCAGCCCAGATGCACGAGAACATGGGAAGAATAAATGGGAGGAATCAACAGACACAGGAAACATCTTTGGTCCCTGTAGGGACAGCTGTTTGCTAGTGCTCCCTCACACTGGCTTGATGAGTCACTCTTTAGGAGAGAAGAAACATGATCTTCTCTATTGGTCCAGGAAGATTTGGAGGCAAGAGAGAAGAATTTCGAGAAGTCAACTGAGTCAAAGGCAAGAGCAGGAAGAAAGCTGACCCAATCTGTCTAGGGAAGATGTTCTTGGGACATGGCGAACGAAGGGGCTAACTGAAGAGTAAGAACAGAGATGCTGGTTGCCACCATCTAGTACCTTTTGTCTTTTCATGTACACACAAGCAAAGGATGTCAAAAGAGGCAGACTACAAAGAGACACAAAAAGTAAGAGAGACAGAAATAGCTTAGCTCTTCTCTCCTAGACGTGCCCATCCAAAGCCCAGTGAAAGACATGAGAATGAGCAAGAAGACAGAGGTGATCGATGAAGAGGCCAGGAAGACTGCAGTAACCAGGGCCATATGCTCTTGCCATGTCTAGTAGGCAGACAGACCAATAGAACTGAACAGAACACACAGCCTCTTGAAAGAACCCACATGCACGTGTATACGACCAAAGTGTATTGATCCAAGGTACCAGGTAATTCAGTGGAGAATGGGTGGGTGTTGCAACAAATGGTGCCAGGAAATACTCAGCCTCTCCCTTTGGCCTGCATCATGTGTAAAAATTAATATTAGATGCATCATAATCCAATCATGAAAGTAAAAACCGTAA
Source organism: Capromys pilorides (assembly GCA_004027915.1). Lineage (NCBI taxonomy): Eukaryota > Metazoa > Chordata > Mammalia > Rodentia > Capromyidae > Capromys > Capromys pilorides. The sequence goes on from PVKN010003991.1 coordinate 9,139, forward strand.
AGCTTCTAGAAAAAAGTAGGAACATATCTTGACAACTTTAGGTTTGGAGGAATTCATAGGATACCAAAAGCATGAGGCAGAAAAGAAAAGAATTTCACAAACTGAATACTATGAAAACTAAAAATCTGGCTCTTTGAAAGACAACCATAAAATGCTGAAGAAATGTAAAGGCCAATGGAACCTAGGTGCCCACCAACAGAACAGCGGATAGAGAATGTGGTGTCTACACACAGTGGAGCACTATTTTGCCACCAAAAAAGAATAAAATTTTCTCACTTGCAGAAAAATAGGTGGGTCTGGAGCTCATCATGTTAACAAAATAAGCTACGCTTAGAAAGACAAATATCATGCGTTCTCCCTAAGATGTGGAATCTTAGAAAAGATAATAAGTAGATGGGAGATTATTGTTATACAAAAGGGAAGGAACTAAGGGGACACAAGGACAGTAGTGGGAATAGAAAAGATCAAAATACATTGCACATGCTGAAACCCCCAAAATGTGAAACTAGGAGGAAAATAAGGGTGAGGGGGTGGTGAGGGGAAGGATTGAAGTCTGTTGCATGTATGTAATGAAATCCATTTATCTATATAACCAACAGGGAAAGACAGGGAGAAGGTATCCACTAACACAGAACCCAAAACAATCAAATGATAAATAACTCAGTTAAAAATAGGCAAATGATTTCAGTGTATAATTCATATAAAGAGAGAGAGAGAACTGGCCGACAAGTTCACAAAAAGATGCTTGGCTGCTTTTGTCCCCGGAGAGATACAAATTAAAAACACAGCGATGTGTCACCTCATATCTATGAGAGTGAACTAAATCAAGAAATTTGATAATGTGATGCAATAGTGAGGACACAGAGCAGGAGTCCCCTGACCCTGGTGCCACTGACATTTTAGGCTGGATAATTCTTTCCCTGGAGCTGACCTAAGCACTATGCAATGTTCAGCAGCACCTCAGTGTGCACCTAGGGGTGACATATGGGTGCCTCTTGCACCCAAGTTATGACAGCCAAACTGTCCTCAGACATTTCCAAATGTGCTCCAGAGGACAACACTGCCCCACTTGGAGAACCACAGAGGTAGAACAAATGACACCTCACACTTGCTGGTGGGACAGAGAGATACACAAACACTTAGGAGAATTAGCTCGATGGTTTCTATAAAACAACAACAACAAAAAATTGTTCACTAAGACCTATGAATTCCACTCATAGACATCTACCCAAAGGAAATGAAAATACCAAAAAAAAAAAAAAAAAAAAAAAGAAAAACCTTGTGCAAGAATGTGAATAGTAAATTTGGATGTATTCCCAATGGGCTCAACAGAGAAACACTCCAAATATCCATCGGGATGAATACAGTGGATTGAAGATATTGAATTCCTAACCCAGTACCTGTGAATGGGATCTTATTCCATCTTATATGGAAATAGGGTCCTTGCATATGGAATCAAGTTAAGATGAGCCTACTTTATGCTCAGAGTAGGCCCTAAATCTAACACCTGACACCCTTATTAGAGAAAGGAACATGCTAAAGAAAGAACGCTATGGAAAGACTAGAAGTGGAGTTTGGAACAATAAGCCAAGAAGTAGCAAAGATTGCCATGAGAAGCTAAGACAGGATTCTGCTTAGAGGTTTCAGAGACAGAGTGGTCCTGCGGATGCCTGGAATTTAAACTTTTAATCTCCAGAGCTTTGAGACAAATCTCTGTTGTTTCGAGCCCCCATACTTGTGTTACTATGTTATAGCTGCCCTAGTAAACTAATACAATGAGGGGGATGAAAAAAATATATACTCACACAGTAAATTATTAGTATTATTATAGTAATAAAGTAATACAAAAGAATGACCTAATTCATGGACGAATCTCAAAAACAGGAATTTAACATCAGCGCTTTTTACTGTATAAGAATTATGCTCGCATTTTTAAAACTATAAATAAAGAAGCTTAGGGAAGAAAAAGGGAAATTGAGAAGCATGTTCCTCTTTTATAACCAAGGAAAAGGAAGAAGAGGCAAGAACCACAGGAGAAATAGATCCCTCGGCGGACACACCAGCCATGTTGCCCCTCCTCTAGCAGGTGCTGTCCTTTCCCTACTCTCTGCGCTCACCATGGTTAAGTAAACTCACAAATTCTTCACTGGAGGCCAAGTTTGCAGCACTGCTCCCAGCAAATTGGCCCAGACAGACATCCCAGGTGCTGTCCATAAGAAGCCACTATGGAACATTAACTTCTAAGAGATCCCTGAGGCTCCAGAGAGCCCCCAGGTTCCCATTCTTGAAGAATCATCTGGAAAACTTAAGTGGACAGCTGAGAAAAGCCTCAGGCCACTGTGCCAGGTTGAGCATCCGAGGAGATCTGGCGGTACCGAGGGCCACACCAAGCATGGCTAATGGCTGGGCCAGCCCAGTCTGCTCTGAGCTCTCTCATTGAGTGAGATCCTGGGGTCTTGAGCTGAGCAAGCTGCAGGCACACAAAGGCTCCATGGGGGGAGGGATGCCCTGAAGCCCTCTATGCAGCCCCTCCCCCTCCCCACAATAGGTCCTGCCATGTGGCAGTTGTAAAGGTGGCCAAGGTCAAAAATCATTAACTTCGGTATCAAAGTTAAGATTGTTCTTTCCCTTAGCTCACGGAAGGGAAAGTGGAGAAAATGCAAGCATGTAAGTGGCTGGTACCCCATAAAAGCTGATTGCCTTTTGAGAAGCATGGTTATCAGCACCGATTTCAAAGCACTGTTAAGGAAGACAAGATTCACAACATGCATGAATGTGTTTTTCAAATACTGAGGCTACAGGAAAGGAAGTTGCTAACTTTCGTACTTGCTGGAAATACAAGTCACAGCCCCAGAGGAGTCTGCAACCCAGGGCCGACCCAGGAGCTCTTCCTGGAGTTCCCACTAAAACTGCATTGATTGCAGCAACTCCAGGGAATGGTCCTGTGAACTCACCCAGGACTGTGCTTGCCATGGGGGTGAAAGCAGATGCTCAGGACAATGGCTGGTGAGGGAGAGATTTGCCAAAAGGAGTGACAATGTTTCCCCTGGTTCCATCTCTGTGCTTCCTTCCACTGCACCTTGCCCAGCATGATTGAGGCAGAAAAGGAGGCAGCCAATGCCTTCAGCCAGCACAAGGTCACCTGCCCCCGACCCTGCCTTAAAGGAACAGAGCAATGTGGTCCCTCATTGCGTAACTTCTCACACTCACTGTGTTCCTAGGAAAGCCCTGAGAGTCTGCTTTGCTAGTTGGGGGTGAGGAACACCACTCACTCATCCCCTCACCTACTCATTCAGTCAACATTTACTGAGTCTTTCCCTAAGTATCCAACCCAGTGTTAATCAGCTGAAGGAGCTGAGTGTGGTGGCACACGCTTGTGAGTCCAGCTACTGAGATCACTGGAGAGGCTGAGTTAGAAGAATTTCAAGTTTGAGGCCAGTCTGCGCAACATAGTGAGACTGTCTCAAAAAAAGGGGGTGCAGAGGATGCGTCTCAATGCTCTCTGGATTCCATCCTCAGGACTGCAATCAGTCAATCAAATAATATAAATAGATGAGCAAGAAAGATGGGATCCCTACTCAAGGACCAGTGGACCAAGAGACAAGGAAACAGTAGGGACCTAAAGCCTGCTGCAGAACAAAGGTCAAGGGTGAAAAATGCAATGGTGACAGGAGACAATGTAGCGCACATGAATAGGATTGTGAGTTCAGTGCTGGACCAGACCTGAGTCTGACCTCTGTAGGAACCACACGTGCCTCTTTCCAGCCAGGACAAGAATCTGCAAGCATTTTCTGGTGAGGCCACATAGTAACTATTCAGGTTCCCAGGGCCATACAGTATCTGTGATAATGACTCACCTTTGCTCTAGTAGCACAGCCATAGATGACATACAAATGAGCAGGTACAACTGTGTTCTAATAAAACTTTATGTACAAAAGCAGTTGGATGGCTGGATTTGGCCAAGTTCTGAATGGGACAATGTGATCTTGGACATGTTACAGAATCCTCCTGTCCAATGGCATCCCTCACTAGTGCAAAGAGCTGACCATAAGCCCACCACAATGTCTATTGCATGGGAAGACACCACAGGTTAGCTGTCTCTATCACTAGTATCAGTTGTATACATGGTATGTTCAGAGTGTGCAGACGGATGCAGAAGGGGATAGATACCTCTTCACTGTGGCATATGATACAGAGCCTCTTTGCCTTGCCTGTTAAGGTCAGGACAAATCCTTTTAGGGCCAAGTCACTGTCCACAAAGCTCTCTGAACACTATAAAATCTCCAGATCCTCACAATCGTTGTATGAGTCAAGGGATTAAAGAAAGTGAATCTGTACCTTCCTTAGACAACAGATATGTACCTTAGCTTTACTTGACTTTTCTTTTGGGCTGATACTAAAGACTGACCCAAGAGCCTTCACATTAAGCTACATTCTTAGTCATTTTTTTTTTTGAGTGTCTTGCCAAATTGCTAAATTGCTGGGACTGGGCTCAAACGGGGAATTCCCCTGTCTCACCCTCCCAGGGTGCATGGATTACAAGCTGGCACCACCCTGCCCATCTTGGTATCACTCTTCATCTCCACTGAAAATAAAATGTTGCAAGTCACATATCTTCAAAATGAAACTCAAGCCAGTGCCAACCTGAGGTCCCATGCGATGCTAGTCCAGTCTCCACCCTCAGATGCATCCGACCCCAAGCAGGGAGTTAAACTGTTGGTCAATAAGGTAACAACTGCGATGCCTGTGCCTGAATCAGACTCTGGACACAGAAGGCCACCTTCCTGATGCACGAAAGATGTTCCCAGAACAGGACTGGAGCTGGAAGGGATGACTGAGTGTCTGTTTCCTGAAAATCATTAAGCAGTGCTGTAGAAAATTAACCTCACCTGCTCTCCTGGACCCTTCCCAGTGCCTGGCCATAGTAGAAGAGGCCCCAGCTGGAGGCCTGGAGGGTTGTTAAGATTTTTATTCTTCCTCTATTAGTTTCAGTTAATAAATATCTCAGCCTAAGGGAAGAGGGGGTGGGGTAGAAGGCTCCTTCCGAGCAAGTGGATAGCTCCTGGCCATATTCAGTTTAAATTACAGAGTCCTAACAAGGCCCATCAGGGAACTGTTGACCAGGAGGCCAGAGGAGGTGACGCACGCAAGGAAATGTGTGGCACTACAAGAGGGTCTGGACTCCCCTCACTGCCATCAGCCTCCAGGAGCAGATGGCAGTGCCTTCTCATTGACGTCTGCTCACCCGTGTCACCAGGGCCACGCTCTGCTGTGCGCTGGGAGGCCTGGTGCACACCTGCAAGAATGAATTACTGGAAAGGAGGAAGTTAAGGGCTCAGAGCAGCTGGACTGAGGCCTCCAGGCCAGAAGGCACCTCAGCTGGAGTGATGCGTGACGGATCCTGCCCCTCCACGCTTGCATCCCAAATGCCCCAAGAGCTGCTGCTTGATCCTCCCTGTCCTCTCACCGCCACCACCACCCCCAAACACGCACAGAGCACAGACCAGCCACACAACTGCTCTGAGGGCCCCAACCAGCCCCAGTGCCGACTTTTGAACCCACTGAGATGCTTATTAATATGCCTTTGTCTCTTGACCTGGACAACTCCTCAGTTGTTATCTTAGACCAGAAATTGGCAAATTCCAGCCCACAAGCCAAATCCAACCCATCCCTTGTTTTTGTAAATAAAGTTTTATTGGAACACAGAAATGCCCATCATTGGAGTGCTGGGGATGGCTGCTTTTGCTGACACTTCAAGGTACAGGGACCATAAGGCTGTGAACAGCCTGACATATTTACCCTTAGCTCTTTACAGAAGTTTACCCACCTCTGTCTGAGAAGCCAGGACCTCCAAGAAGCTTTTGTCTCCAGTACCCAAATGATCTCATGTCTCAAATGATCTTCTGGGATCATTCATTTATTTTCTTCTTCTAACCCTGCCCTTTCCCCACTGGTGCTTCCAATCTGACTCCACCTTGTTTAGGAAAAAAGCTAGGGGTTTTGTAACTCTGCTCCCCAGGACCCTGAGGCTGACTATGAATATCCCATAGGCACCAAGCATATGTCTGCTGTATGAATAACTGAATGAATGTGTGTTTGAACACAGCGCTAGATGAGCCCAAGAAGGCCAGGAGATGGAGCTTACCTCCCTGAGCCTGGCGACAACTTTGTCAGAGGATGCACAGGGACATCGGTTCCCTGGAATGAACAGAAACAAGGGGAAAGGGCCAAGCATTTACCCACGCAATGAAGAAGAGGTCTCAAGGTACCCGCTGGGGGAGGGGGCTGAGGACCTAGCTCAGCGGTCTAAGCGCCACCTGGCAAGCGCAAGGACCCAGGTTCTAAACCCTGGCATGGTGACACGCACCTGTAATCCCAGCACTGGTAAGGCTGGGACAGGAGGATCACTACAAGCCTGAGCTGTGTAGTGAGACCCTGTACCAAACAAACAAACAAATAAATGATTTTTTTTAAGTTAAAAAAAAAAAAAAAGATGCCCTCACAGGAAGCTGCTCCCAGACCCAGCATGAGTGGAAGAGAGGGAAGCCGCACTGGCAGTTGGGACCCTGGATCCTCCAAGCCTGCTCCAAGGGGACTCCTGTAGTCAAAGTTGTGTGATGGCTTCCAAGGTAGCCCCCACAACCCTGCCTCACCCCTCTCATTGCACGTTACTCTGTTCGTGCACTCTTCTCTGCTTGAGGATGAGCTCCTGAAAAGCAGTAGCTGTTTGTGCTCCAGATAGTCCCTGCTGAGCCTTGGGGCTCTGTGGGCACTAAAACATGTCCCGCACATGTGCATAGGGGCAGACGAACCCCAGCTATCGACTCTTCCCAGCTGGCGTACAGTGGGACTGATAGCAGACGGGGCCTGGTTTCACCTTACGGTAGACCCAAGGCTGGCCCCTGACCCTGTAGGGAAGGAACCCTGAGGGGCCCTATTCCAGGACGGTTGGGATTGTCTCGTGGCTTCCTTGTGTCTGGCTTACTGAGGTCACAACCTTGTCTTTGAATAGCTCCACCATCCCCACACTTGTTCTTGCCCTCCTAGATGTGACTTTTCCACCCCACCCTGATATCCCCAACCCTGGATCCCATTATCTTAAATCAAAGGCCAGCCAGCTGCCCTCTGGCCCAAACTGCCATCTTGAAGTCCCAGCCTGGTTCAGAAGTTGGCCCTAGAGAGAATTTTTATATCGCCTCCCCCTCCCCCCATTTATCACAGTAAAAGCTTCATTTCAAACCCTATTAGATAGATCAAAGATCAAGACAGGGAGCAGTGCCTTTCCTTTCTCCTCTCCAACAATGGCTCTGCCCTCTGCAGTGAAGAAATTTAGGGCATTTAATTTTTCAAGCAAGTGACATTCCCTCCCAGATGTCTGGCACCTGCCAGTGGCAGGACAGAGAGACAGGGGAGGAGAAGCAAAAATTCAACGTAATTAGAACAAAGATTTTTTTAGAAGCCATAATTTCTACTGGGCAAATGAAGTCCCCCAAGGATTCCTGCACTTTCTTGTACACAAGTCTAGCTCTTTCTCCAAGCAACCTCAATCCAGAGACTGATCCTAATATTCTTTCTTTCCTTGTGCTGATAACAATAACTAGAATAATGCATTCAAAATGCCAGTGCTGTGCGAAACATATCATTTTACCTGCGCCTAAGCAACCACTGGTTTGCATGAACAATGGTATGCAAGGGTTGGTCAGACAACTCAGCAGATTAAAGTGTCTGCTGAGGCAGACACAGGAACCAGAGTTCAATCCCAGGAATGCTGTGCCAGCCCTACCCTTGTGGAGTGCTGAGACAGCGAATGAGACTGGGTATGGTGGCATGTGCCTATAACCCTAGTGCTTGGGAGGCTGAAAACAGGAGGATCACTACAAGTCCGATCTGTGTAGTGAGACCCTATAGACCCTGTATTAAACACATAAAAAAAAATGCAGAACTGCTGATAGACAAAGGGATTCTACACTATAATCAGAGTATTCTGTGATAATAACTGAATCACATTTAATGGCTTAAGAATGACTCTCTCCCCACTAGATTTTTCTTACCTATTGTGTTTTGCATCCTGTGTCACAACTCCGTCAAGAGAAGAAAACATTTGTTCTAATCAAGAGAATGAAGGGCTCCGGGGAGGGATGGAAATCAGATTCTTGGATCAAGTGACAGTGACTTTCCTGAAGGCTGTGTTGAGAAGGCTTCTGGGGAGGAGACAGGCAGCTGTGCCTTTGATCCTTCCGCCATGGCTCAGTCAGGTCAACATGCATCATGGAATTTCTACCCATTCTCTACGCTAGTGATGGCAAAGCTTTTAGAGCATTCAATGATACAAACAGCGTGCTGTGGCATGCACAGCGTAAGTCCACCACCACTGCTCTACACCCAGCTCGGAACTCCGTCACAATGTCACTTAGTGGCACCTACTCACTTTGGCTGTCTTGGTCACCATTCCTCTCTGCTCAGGACACATAAATACTACCTGGTGAATTAACAATCTGAAGGGATCACCTCTGGCGACTATGTTGCTCTTTTCTTGGGCACTTTGTATACTCTTTGGGGATCTCCTCCAGGGGCAGGAGCCAGATCTCGGTCCTCTCTGTGTCACCAGTACATTCCCCAGGACTTGGACCATGAGAAGAACCCAGCGAATACTTGCTGAAGGCTCCGTTTGAACAATCCCATTCATTTCTCATCTTGTCCAAGATTTTTTAAAACTAGTAAGGATTAAGGATAATTTTCCAGAGGAAAACTTCCAATGAACTTATTTCAGACGGGGTGCATCTTGGAGAGAAGAACTGGATTAATTTGGAGAGAGTCACAGAGGAGAGAGCTCATCTTCCAGTAACACCAAAATCTTCTACGCAGAGCTCTAAATACAATTTCCTACCTGTAAGCCCTTATGAGTGTGTTTCCTCCACATTGGCAAGGTAAATCCAATCTTTTGGGGGTGCGAATCTTGCTTTAAGGAGATACTGTTGAAACTTCAGTCATTCTGTGGCCATCTCGTGAAGTCCTGCCATCTCTAAATATTATCTTATTCACTGACCATCTGTAAATTGACTTTTTAAAAAGCCTCACCTTAAGCAATAAATAACACCCAATGGATGCAAGATGTGGTGTGCCTACCATAGTATATTGTCCATAACACTAAAATATTAACATAATTTCAAATATTTAAAGTTGCCCTATGCATCACTTAAAGTCATCTCACCCAAAGCATTTAAATCACTGCCCTAAAGTACTATCCCACAAGGACAGGGTTACAAAGCAGCACCCTCTCCCTGTGACAAGATGCTAGTCACAGAGGTCACAATCCAGGTCTCTCTTAGGAATTGGTCAACACCATCCAGGAAGCAGAAGGACAAGGAATCTGGAGTCAGATAGAGCTGAGTTTAAACTTGGATTTGCACTGTTTAGCTGTGACCTTAAGCAATCTGCCCACCCGCACTGAGCCTTTGTTTCCTTCTCTCTAAAATGGGCACAAGAACAGTACCTACCTCCTGTGAAATACTGGTGAGAGGATAAATCAGAAGAAGTATTTGAAGTCATAAGTAAGCCCTGGGCACATAATAGATACTCAGTCAATCATGAATGTACTTATTCTTTTTGGCAGTACTACGGATTGAACCCAGGGCTTCTCCACTGAGCTACCTCTCCAGCTACAAAAGTAAGCAAGTGGTATGACTGCAATATAGCAGAGAAAGGATATTGCAATCATCTTTTTGAGTTGTTATTTTGAGACAGGATCTTGCTAAGTCACTAAATTGTCTGTGTTGATTCAAGATTGCAATCCTACTGCTCAGCCTCCCAGAGTTCTGGAATTATAGGCATGCACCACCGTGCTGTTAGGAAGGCTTTTATTGTCACTTTCAATATCTATTCATTCAACCAATGTGTACAATATACGTGGCACATTCTCATTAACAACCCAGTGGAAAGCAAGAGTGGCAAGGTCTTGGAAGAGGCAAAAGTGTTATGGCAAGGACAGTTTAGGAAACAAAAGGTTAGAAATAACCACAAGCACTGTCAGAGATGAGATGAGGTAAACCATAAGGGTGCTGGAAACTAATATAGAAGCCTCCAGCCAAAGCCAAGGCCAGGCCAGGGGAAGAGCCATAGGAGGATGCTAAGACACATGGTTAGACTGGGCTGTTTTGAGTACTGTCACTTTTACTTTGCAGCCAGAGGATGATACTGACAAGGAGAAGGATTGGGAAGGCAATAATAGCAGCCAGATGCAATCAGACCCAAAACTGCCAATAGGCCGCCATGTCTGGGAGGGTCTTGGGCAACCCATTGGAAGAATTCTCAATCTCATCATCCATCTAAGATGATGAGGAGGAAGCTGTCAGGAAGAAGGATATTTAGATCACACCACTTGCTTACTTTTGTAGCTGTGAAAAGTTACTTGATTGTCAAAGTTACGGCGCAAAAATAAATGATGGGAATGTGTCTACAGCATTCAGCCAGAAGGGGGATCTACTGGCCAATTCTGAAATGATTTGAGCATTAAAATAAGATTACAGCTTATTGAATAAAATAAGAATCATGAAAGAGAATCATGAACCTACCTTGATATAAATAAGGAAGGAAAAAACTTTGTTCTTTCAGTAGAAAACTGAGTAGTAAATGTGGAATAAATGATAGACTTTAAAAATCATTAGGAAACCACTATAAAAATAATTTCTTAATGCATGAATCATCAAAAGGTGTTCAAACTTGGTGAAATTTTAAGAAGCAAAATTAGTTACCTCGTTTCAAAGGATCTCCCCACAAGACACTTACACATTTGGATGTGCAAAACAGTAACTTTCCAGCTGGCAGAACCTACCTTCATCAAATGATCTTAATTGGCATTACCCATCACGGGTCAAATTGATGATGAATTTTTCCTATGGGATGCTGGGAATTCTGCTTCATTAATGGGGCATCCTTTACTGTACAACATGAATCCAGTCAGAAGGAAAACTCAGGGCAACCAAAAAGAGAAGGTTTACAAAATGAAGTCTCCGAACTGTTCTAAGTTAAAGGAAATTAAGGAATTTTGATCATTAAATGCTTTGAATGATCTAGATTTTTCTTTTGATATGTAGAATATTTTTTGGACAACTGAAATTTAAATAAGGTAGAGAATAGGTAATAGTATTATCTCAGTTACTTTTTTCTCATTGCTGGGACAAATACCAGACACTCAAAATGAAGGAAGGAAAGGTTTATATAGCTCCCAGTTTCAGTCCATGTTCAGCTGGCCCCAAGGCAGGGTGCAGCATGGCAAAGAGCAACCAACCCTTCATGGTGGTGCAAAGAGCAGAGAGTGAAAGGAGCAGCACCAGGTCAGGCAGCTGGCCAGCCTCCCATCCCTCATTACATTATAATGTAAATGACCTGCCCCAGGGCAAGTGCAGCATCCATACTCACAGTAATCAATCACAAACTCTAGAAGCTTCCCCATGACTGCATGAGATTTTGGGGGGACAACTAGACACAAACTATAACAAGTATTTTATCTGTTGATTTTCTAATTTTGAGCATGGTTCTACGATTAATGAAGAGAAATATCTTGATCGTAGGAAATATACACCAAAGAAGGCAAAGGTAAGTAGGCACCATGTCTACAAATTACTTTCAAATTGTTTAGAAAAAAATGAATGGTTGAATAGACAGGTGGACAGGTAGATGGATGAGCAGAACAAGAGGTCTAGGCATGTAATGAGTTATTAACACTTGAGAACCTGGAAGAAGGGAATTACCATGGAATTATTTTAGCATTTTTACAACTTGCTTGTAAATTTAAAATAACATCAATGACCTCTTTTTTTGGTACAGAGGATCAAACTCACAACCTTGCGCATGCCAGGCAGGCGCTTATCCTGCTGAGCTATCTCCCCAGCCTGTCAATGACATCTTTTATGAAGAGTTGAAGGCTCAAAACTTTTCCATTGTGAGCATTTATTTGAAGGTTCAAACCAACCCTGTGGATCTTTAAAATTGGGCAAGAATATAAAAAAAAAGACTGGTTACTCTTAAATCTCTTCTTCTAAATCAGTGCTATCCTCTTTATTGGAACAGTTATGTCATGAAAAACATCCATCTTTAAGTCACTGGGCCCCAAACTGTGACCAGGATGTGAATGATAAACAATGTCTACCTCACCTCTCTAAGGTATGGTTTAACTGTAGAGCACTGTCCTGGGGCCAGTCTATTCAATCACCTGAGGAAACTATTGAAAGGGACCATTCATGTGATGGCCATAAAACCAGACCATGACAAACCAAGATTTCCACCTTCCCCAGGTGTAGCAGGTATACAGTGCAATCAGCTAGACACCCATCAGCCGATTATCACATCAGCCACATCAGCCAATCACACATCAGCAACATCAGCCAATCACCACATCAGTCACACCAGCCAATCACAACATCAGCCACATCAGTCAGTCACCACACATCTACAAAAAGTAACCACACCACTGAGCCTAACAACAATGCCTTCTTAAATGCTCATTTCAGCTCTTCATTACTAAACCCTCATGAGAAAGCAAGTGAACCCAATCCCCGTCAACCAAGATTTGCATCACCCTATTTCTGTAATTGGCAGCATCTTGCTCAATCTTGAGATCCCGGATCCCCTGCTTCACAGCATTGCTTAATATGTTCCCAGAGGAGAGAAGGAAAGACCAATGTGTGAATAAACAAGTGACTTATGGACAAAATGGAGAAAGTGACAGTTCACTTTTCCAGCACATGAGCCACACTGCAGCACTCTCTGGCTGGCCCTCAATATAAATACAGGCTCTGTATAGAAGAACTCAACCAACCACAGGCCAAAACTAGTTTTTTAAAAATTGGGCCTGTACTGGAAATGTGTGGATTTTTCCTTGTTGTTGCCTAAATGATATATTATAATTATTTACATGGTGCTTACATTGTATTAGATATAATAAGTCACTTGGGATTTAAAGTATGTAATAGGAGGACATGTATAGGTTATATGCAAACACTATGTCAAGTTATGTTAGGGACTCGATCATCTGTGGATTTTGGAAATACTCCAGCATCTAAAACTTTTTAAGTACTAGCACAATGCCAAAACACCCAAACTATTTAATGCACAAAATTATTTAAAATATTGTATAAAATTACCCACAGGCCGTATAAGCTGTATATGAAACATATAAGCTGTGTATAAGACATAAATGAATTCTGTGTTTATATTTAGGTCCTAGTCCCAAGATATTGTATTATGCATGAGCAAAATCAAAACAAAAAATCCAAAACACTTCAGATCACAAGTGTTTCAGATAAGGGATATTCAACCTATATAATAACTATCTTTCCTGCTTACTGTATGAACCAACTGCCCCAAACTATGTGGTGTACCAGGCTCACTATGCATATTCAGCCATTGTTAGCCACTACCTCCTTGAATATACAACAATATTTGTCCCAGGCACTTACGCATTCTGAGCACAGGGCCCAGCCCAGCTGGAACTGGGTTACTGACTCTTCCCTGACAGACATAAGGCTTGGTCAACCACACACTATAACCCACTCCACAGAAGCCAAGGAAAGAGATGGCCAAGCTCAAGTCTAAGATGAGCTTCTCCATGGTTCAGGCATGGATCTTTGCTTACCAGGGGCCCAAGACTGAGCAGAGAGGTTTTCTGACTCAGCAAACAGAAGGCACAGAACAGAGGCAACAATCCACAGCTACAAGGTGGGGTCTGTGGCATCACCCTACGTCAGAGCAATTGTCTAGCAAGCGCCAGGCTCTGGGCTCCATCCCTAGCACGTGAAAGAACCATGCCGAGCACATGGCCGCTCAATGCACAGAGGCCAAAAGGGGTGGCAACAACTCTGTAAGTTTCTTTCTCTCCTTCCAAATGAAATGTTCACACTTGACCCACCTAACATCATTCATTTCATGCCTGAACAACATGTGTTGTCTTCATGAACTAGATTTCAGGACTTGGAATCTAGGAGGGGAGCACTAGGTCAAAGCTACACAGGAAATGGAACCTAGATAGAACTGTCTTGTGTAAAGTAATAGCATTATTTAATTATACAAATATATAACATATATATTATATAACCGTAAATTATAGGAAACTATAAAAGACATCACCTATTCAAAATGAAAAATTCAGTAGTAAGGGCTGGCGAGATAGTTCAGCAGACTAAGTACCTGCTTAGGCAAGTGCAGGGACCAGGGTTTGATCCCCAGTACCACATGATGTGGCGGCCCCACCCTCAGGTGCACTGAGTCAACGACTGAGTCCAGGTGTGGCTGTGCACACCTATAATCCCAGCGCTGGGGAGGCTGAAAACAGGAGGATCACTATGAGTCCGAGCTGCATAGTGAGACCCTATACCACATACATAAAATTACAAAAAAAAAAAAAAAAAATTCAGTGGTAGAGCACTTGGCTAGCATGTATGGGGCAGTGGGGTTGAGGCCCAGCACAGAGACAGAGAAAGAAAGAGAGACAGAGACAGAGATTGATTCAGTATGAACTATCCACAAGACCATAAGATTTTTTAAGTGAAACCATAGGTAAAGGTGTGTAGTGGTTGATACATTGTGTCAACTTGGCTGGATGCCTAGTGATCGATTCATTTTATCTATTTGGCTGCATTGCCTTGCTGTTTCACACTGTGAGCCTGCACAGACTCGTCAGCCTCTAGATTGGACCCTTCAGCTTTCCATAGCAGATTCTTCTGCCTTCTGTTGCTGACACAACGGCTAACCATTAGAGGCTGTTAGGAGCCGGTAGAAACTGATTAAGACCAGTAGAGACCAGTAGGGATGGAACACTGCAGTGAGTATAAAAGCCTTGGGACTGAATCCTTCAGCTGGCAGTGTGCAGACGCTCTCAGCACACTTCCCCAGCTGACTCTGGGACTGGCACATCTTGTGTTATATCTGTTCCTTGTATTATATCTGTTCCTCTAGTAAAACCCTGTCTAGAACAGAATATTGTACTGGGATCAGGGTTAGAGAAACAATATAGTGATGGCACTTTTTAATGGCTTTAAGTGTTCTTGAAATTGGCTACGAGATTTGATGAGACCTAAAGACACCATGGTCTCTTCTGATATTAAGGAGCATATTGATACTCCTTGGCATGAGGTTTTTAACTTAACATGCCATATAGATCCATTTGATTACCCTAATTCACCACTTGTGAGATGTCAGGAATTTAGAAATTGCATGCAGAAAAATTTTGAATCTCTTTGGCAAAGTAAGGAATATAGTGATGCCGGCTGGTTTGTCTTAGCTGCCTTGGACAAACTTTTGAATGAAAATAAGCTTGAAGACACCATTTCTCACCTCCAGACTCATAAAAAATTTGAAAGTTTCCAAATGTATCCTGACAGATAACCTCTCCTTTAGCCACAAGGCTGAGGTTGCAGAGACCCAAATGCTGTCCCTCATAGTTTGACTGGCTGAACTGCAATGTAAATTAAATGCTCAGCCTCAAAGGATATCTGAAGTGAAAGTGAGGGCACTGATTGGAAAAGAATGGGATCCCATGAATTGGAATGGAGATGTGTGGGAGGATCCTGAGGAGGCTGAGGATGTTGAGTTTTTAGATTCCAATGAGATTATTTTGCCCAAGGAAGAGATTTCACTACCCACTGTGGCACAGGGATCACCACCTTTACCCTCTGCCATATTAGTGTCTCCTAATACTTCTGGAGAAACCAATTCTGCATGGAATGACAGAATACTGGTGGGACTCTTCTGGACCCACCCTCACTACCCATTTTTGCCTCTAGGCCCATAACCAGGCTTCAATCACAGAAGTCACCTAAAGGTAAAGTACATAAGGTGATTCATGAGGAGATCCGTTATTCTCCCAAAGACCTTCTTGAGTTTTCTAACTCTTATAAGCAGAAGCCTAATGAGCAAGCATGGGAATGGATTTTACGAGTGTGGGATAATGGTGGAAAAAACATACACCTGGATCAGGCTGAGTTTGTTGATATGGGCCCACTGAGTAGGGACTCTGAATTTAATGTGTGGCTTGTGGACTAAAGAAAGGTGTTCATAGTCTATTTGGCTGACTGGCAGAAGTGTGGCTCAAAAGATGGCCCACAGTGAATGAGTTAGAGATGCCTGATATTCCATGGTTTACTGTAGATGAAGGGATCCAGAGGCTTAGGGAAATGGGAATGCTGGAGTGGATCTGTCATGTTAAACCTAATCCTCCATATTTAGAAGATCCTGAAAACATGCCCTTCACTAACACCTTGAGAAACAGATTTGTGAGGGGAGCACCAGCATCCCTGAAGAGCCCTGTCATTGCTCTTCTCTGTACACCAGACCTTACGGTGGAGACAGCATTTACTCAATTAGGAAATTTAAGGGCCATGGGCTTGATTGGATCCCGAAGCAGGAGAGGTCAAGTGGCAGCACTTAATCACCATGGACAGCAAGTGGAACAATGACGGGAATAATCTGACACGCATAGACCTATGGCATTGGCTGATTAGCCACAGTGTTTCCAAAAGTGAAATAGATGGGAAACCTACAAAATTTTTGCTAGATTTATATAAACAAAAGAATTTGGAGGCAGAAGAACAGAGACCTATTTCAAACCATGGTAATAAGCAATCCTGGCCCCTCAACCAGTTCACAGTCTTGAGCCAGTTTACAGACCCAAAATGCCTTGAATGATGGGGAAGCCAGGTCTCCTTGGGGAAGGATCCTAATGTCCCCAGGATTTGTACAGTCAATCTTTCTCCTATCCTTCCCCAGAGGGACCTAAGGCCTTTGGCCCGAGTGACTGTACACTGGGGAAAGGGGAACGATCAGACATTTTGAGGACTACTAGATACTGGTTCTGAACTAACACTGATTTTGGGGGATCCAAAACACCACAGTGGCCCTCCAATAAGAGTAGGAGCCTATAGAAGGCAGGTGATCAATGGAGTTTTAACAAAGGTCCGACTCACAGTGGGTCCAATAGGTTCTCAAATCCATCCTATAGTCATTTCCCCTGTTCCAGAATGTATAATTGGAATAGACATACTCAGTACTTGGCAGAATCCTCACATTGGTGCCCTAACCTGTCATGTTAGGGCTACTGTGGTTGAAAAGGCTAAATGGAAGCCATTAGAGTTGCCCTTGCCTGATAAAATAGTCAACCAAAAGCAGTATAGCATTCCTGGGGGGATTTCAGAGATTAGTGCCACCATCAAGGACAGGAAGGATGCAGGGGTGGTGGTTTCCACCACCTCTCGATTTAATTCTCCCATTTGGCCTGTGAAGAAGACAGACGGGTCTTGGAGAATGATGGTAGATTACCATAAACTGAACCAGGTGGTGACTCCAATTGCAGCTGCAGTACCAGATGTGGTTTCCTTGCTTAAGCAGATTAACATGGTATGCAGCTGTTGATCTGGCAAATGCCTTCTTCTCCATATCTATCCATAAGGATCATCAGATGCAGTTTGCTTTCGCTTGGCAAGGCCAGCAATATACCTTCACTGTGTTACCACAAGGGTATATTAACTCTGCGGCCCTGTGTCACAACTTATTTCATAGGGACCTTCCTCAAGGTATTACACTAGTCCATTACATTGATGATGTTATGCTGATTGGACCTAGTGAGCAGGAAGCGGTAACCACCTTGGATTTGTTAGTAGAGCATTTGAGAGCCAGAGAATGGGAAATAAATCCCACAAAAATTCAAGGTCCTTCTACCTCAGTGAAGTTTCTAGGAGTTCAGTGGTGTGGAGCATGTAGAGACATTCCTTCTAAAGTAAAAGATAAGTTGTTGCATCTTGCTCCCCTGCACCCCATGACCAAAAAGGAGGCACAGTGCCTAGTGGGCTTATTTGGATTTTGGAGGCCTCACTTAGGTATCCTACTATGGCCCATTTACTGAGTGACTCGGAAAGATGCTAATTTTGAGTTGGGCCCAGAACAGGAAAAAGTCCTGCAACAGATCCAGGTTACTGTTCAGGCTGTTCTGCCCTTGAGACCATATGATCCAGCAGATCCCATGGTACTTGAAGTATCAGCAGTAGATAAGGATGCTGTTTCGAGTCTCTGGCAAGCCCCCACAGGGGAATTACAGCGGAGGCCATTAGGATTTTGGAGCAAGGTTCTGCCATCTTCTGCAGACAACTACTCTCCCTTTGAAAAACAGTTCTTGGCCTGCTATTGGGCATCAGTGGAAACTGAATGCTTAACATCAGGTCACCATGAGACCTGAGTTGCCTATCATGGCCTGGATATTATCTGATCCATCAAGTTATAAGGTTGGACATGCTCAACAACAGCCCATCATTAAATGGAAGTGGTACATTCGTGACAGAGCCAGGGCAGGCCCAGAGGAAACAAGTATATTACACAAGGAAGTTGCCCAGATACCTATGGCTCCTACACCTGCTGTGTTGCCCTCTGTCTCCCAGCATGCACCCATAGCATTGTGGGGTGTACCATATAATCGGCTGTCAGAGAAGGAGAAGCCTAGAGTCTGGTTCACAGATGGCTCTGCACACTATGCAGGCACCACCCGCAAATGGACAGCTGCAGCCTTGCAGCCCCTTTCTGGGACATCACTAAAGGACAGTGGTGAAGGGAAATCATCACAGTGGATGGAGCTTCGGGCAGTGCACCTGGTAGTACATTTTTCCTGGAGAAAGAAATGGCCAGATGTGTGACTATATACTGACTCACGGGCTGTAGTCAATGGTCTGGCTGGATGGTCAGGAATTTGGAAAGAGCATGTTTGGAAAATTGGTGACAAGGATATTTGGGGAAGAGGTATATAGGTAGATCTCTCCATATGGGCAAAAGATGTAAAAATATTTGTTTCCCATGTGAATGCTCACCAAAAGGTGACATCAGAAGAAAACAACTTTAATAACCAAGTAGATAAGATGACTCATTCTGTGGATAGTGGCCAACCTCCTTCCTCGACCACCCCTGTTATTGCCCAGTGGGCCCATGAACAGAGTGGCCATGGTGGCAGGGATGGAGGTTATACATGGGCTCAGCAACATGGACTTCCATTCACCAATGCTAATCTGGCTACAGCCGCTGCTGAATGCCCAATATGCCAGCTACAGAGGCCAACACTGAGTCCCCAATATGGTACGATCCCCCGGGGCGACCAGCCTGGAACCTGGTGGCAGGTTGATTATATTGGACCACTTCCATCATGGAAGGGATTGTACTTTGTCCTCACTGGCATAGACACATATTCTGGCTATGGTTTGCCTTTGCTGCACCTAATGCTTCTGCCAAAACTACCATCTGTGGATTTACAGAATGCCTTATCCACCGCCATGGTATTCCACACAGTATTGCTTCTGACCAAGGAACACATTTTACAGCCAAAGGGGTGCTGCATTGGGCTCATGCTCATGGAATTCACTGGTCTAACCATGTACCTCATTATCCAGAAGCAGCTGGATTGATAGAACAATGGAATGGCCTTTTGAAGATGCAGTTACAACACCAGCTAGGTAGCAATGGTTTGCAGGGCTGGGGTAAGGTACTTTATCAGGGTGTATATACTTTGAATCAGTGCCCTCTTATGGTACCCTGTCTCCCATAGCCAGGATTCACGGGCCCAGGAATCAAGGGGTGGGAGTAGGAATGGTACCACTCACCATTACCCCTAGTGATCCACTAGCAAAATTTTTGTTTCCTATCCCCACAGTGTTATGCTCTGCTGGACTAGAAGTCCTAGGCCCAGAGAGGGGAAGGCTTATACCAGGAAGCACAGCAATGATAACATTGAATTGGAAGCTAAGTTTTCCCCCTGGTCAGTTTGGACTCCTCATGCCTTTGAGGACACAAGCTAAAAAAGGAATCACAGTGTTGTCAGGGGTGATTGACCCAGACTATCAAGGGGAAATTGGATTACTACTCCATATGGAGGAAAGGAAGAATATACATGGAGTGCAGGAGATCCCTTGGGGCGCCTCTTAGTATTGCCATTCCCTGTTATTAAGGTGAATGGGAAGCAACAACAACCTAATACAGGCACAATGACAAATAGTTCAGAGCCTTCAGGAATGAAGGTGTGGGTCACTCCACCAGGGAAAGAACCAAGACCTACTGAGGTACTTGCTGAGGGCCAATGGAATACAGAATGGGTAGTAGAAGAAGGTAGTTCCAAATATCAGCTATTACCCAGTGATCAGCTACAGGGGATTATAATTGTACTATTTCACCCCCGTATATAGTTGCATTAAATATAATATGGATGAGATTTAGTACTAGTTCTTAAGGATCAACGTATGTCAATGTTGAAGGTATGAGTGCATTTCTATTTATATGTAGGATAGTGTAGTTATAACAATGTTTGG
Source organism: Capromys pilorides (assembly GCA_004027915.1). Lineage (NCBI taxonomy): Eukaryota > Metazoa > Chordata > Mammalia > Rodentia > Capromyidae > Capromys > Capromys pilorides. The sequence continues at coordinate 29,469 of PVKN010003991.1, forward strand.
TACAATTATATGCATAACTCTGAATCTGAAAACTGATTTAAAGAAATATGTCTAGTTGCCAAGTTGACAAGGGGTGGATTGTAGTGGTTGATACATTGTGTCAACTTGGCTGGATGCCTGGTTGTCAATACATTTTATCTATTTGACTGCATTGCCTGGCTGTTTCACACTGTGAGCCTGCACAGACTCGTCAGCCTCTAGATTGGACCCTTCAGCTTTCCATAGCAGATTCTTCTGCCTTCTGTTGCTGACACAATGGCTGACCATTAGAGGCTGTTAGGAACTGGTAGAAACTGATTAAGACCGGTAGAGACCAGTAGGGATGGAACACTGCAGTGAGTATAAAAGCCTTGGGACTGAATCCTTCAGCTGGCAGTGTGCAGACGCTCTCAGCACACTTCCCCAGCTGACTCTGGGACTGGCACATCTTGTGTTATATCTGTTCCTTGTATTATATCTGTTCTTCAGTAAAACCCTGACTAGAATAAGGGGGAACACAGCATCACCCCTTCTGCATGAGGATTTCACCTTCTGCTAACTTTCTAGCTCTAACGTTCTGAATACCTGACAGAAAGGAAATGTCACTGTCTCAGTGGGTCATGCTGTTCACAGCAGCATCACATTGGACTGGTAGACTGCATTTGAACTGGGAATTCTCAGTCTGAACCTGAAGTACCCTAATGAGGAGCCTGTACCTTCAGGAGTGTTGGGGTGACGAGGCTGTTGCAACCCAGGAATTACACTGATGTGCACTGCAAGAGCTGATTCCCCTAAGTCAGAATGAAGGTCCCCATCCCTGCTCAGTGTGGGTCTTGTCACACTACTTGGAAGTGGAGGGCCCAGAAAAATGGTCCCCAGGGAGCCACAGAAGAGACACAGGTGCCACCCATGTCCTCCTGGCACACTCTAATAACATATGTCTGAATACTCATTGAGACCTAGTAGAAAACACTGGTCAAACACAGTGGATGAAGCCTTTTGTCTTAATGAATATTTGTTATCCATAAACTAATCATTCTCCTCTTGCCCTTAAAAATACATTAGAGTCCCTTATAACTATTAGCACAGTGATCGGTAGGTGTGTGCCAGGGAGTTTCAGCACTTGCAGATAATTAGTTTTCTAAAATAGACAAAAGGATCCCTCCTGAAATCATATTTACATAATCAATCAATCCAGCCAACCCCATTCTCATCTAAATTACAGACACTAAAGCCTCGGCCATGCAAGGGGTCTGAACTGGTCTGCAACCACGACAGGTTTGCGTGCAGCTATAGCATACGCATGCTCCTGGCCCTTGCAGTCTGGTTCTCCCTGATCCTGGGCCAGCTGAAGGTCATGACACCCTGCCTCAGAAGGGCGCAGGCACAAATGGGTCCATGAAAAACAATACAGAGGTCTGAGATGCACACTGGCGATACTCTGGGTGTGTGCTGGAAACAACAGAATTCGTAAAAGCAGCATATTGTGTGATGATCATAAATAGGATGTTTGCACCGAGGCAGGACCACCAAAGGCCACACTAGTGACAGGATAGTGCAGTTACAGTTAGAAAGAATGAGAACTAGACACGCTGTCCACACACCCAGCAGAACAAACAGAGGCACGTGAGGGTAGCTCTCTCTGGCAAGGCAAAGGCAGAATTTTACCTTTTATTGCTTATATTGTATAGTGCTTGTATTTTCAAAATAAAGATGAGTCTGGGAATTGCTTCTGTAATTAAAATCATAGTTTAAAACTGCCTTGACAGAGGATTTTCAAAAAAAATCCAGAAAATTTCTTTTTTAATACTGAGTTCCTCTGCATTTCGAATGATTCCATTTACTACAGTTTACCTCATTCATATCCTGTGACAAGAAATGGCAAGTTATTGTATCCTAGGCAGATAAGTGAGGGAATCTGCAGGCATAAAAGACACTGCACGAGCAGGGGTTATTAAGGGGGGTCCTAAAGATGAAGTTTAATCTTAGGATCAAGGCCAGAATCTTTAAGAGCTCTCCTCTTTAAACTTCTAAACAGGTAGCAGGAAAGAATCTGTGTTATTTATTCAGATAATGTGGACACAAAGCCAGGGAGACCCCAAATATTGGAATTTAGAGATTCCTGGTAACTTGCCACTGCCATAACTGACTGCATCTAGAGGACTACACCTCCAGATCTGTGTTAGTGTTTCTTCATCTTTTTTCCATGATGACCCCCTTAGGGCCCTTTTAAGATTTGCTCCCCAAGCTCTACCCCAAATGCCAAAAGAATATTTAGTATCAGATTTTGTTGAAACAGATAGGCTATCATTATTGTGGGTAAATAACATCCTCTTATGTCTAATGCCTCATTTTCTTTATCTGTTCATCCAGAGAGCAGCATCCAAGTGGATTCCACTTCTTGATTACTGCAACTATGTCCAATTACCAGGTGTTAATAAAAAAAAAATTATCAAGTATTTAAAGAAATATAAACTATGTTGATTTGATCATGGTCCACTGTATCTATGTGTCATGTTATCAGACTGCACCCCATAAATATATACAATTAAAATAATAAAAATATATAAGTAAAAATTTGAAAATTTAGTATAACAGATAGTATTATACATAACATATATAGCTCTTGTACTGTGGTTCTTTGGGGGGACCACAAAGTATTATAAAATCCAGGGTTTCCCTGCCTCCTCTGAGAGAATTTTTGCCCCTCCAACAGTCCTTTCAGCTCCGTAGGGAATGACTGCTCTATGTATGTTCCATGTATGTGTTCACACAACTTTCCATGTTTTCCATGTTCTTGATAACATTTCCCAAATTGGTGAGCCACGAGAAAAACCCAACAGACATCTGACCAGCGCCACGGAGAAAAACCCAACAGACATCTGACCAGCGCCACGGAGGATGTGCCCAGGAGCACCATGGCTGGCAGACCTAAAGCTGGCCTTCCTTCAAATTGACACCTCCCAGGGTATAGGGCTTGAAAAATCACAGGAACAAAGAGGCTCTTGAAGGTTCAGATGCTCTTTCTGTGCAGGAAGTCCCGTGACTTCTGAAACCCCACTTCACCCAATGAGGAAGAACTAAAGGGAGGTCACAGGGTGCCAGGTTAGTAACAGACTGTGCCCAACGGGACCATGGGGCTGAAGAAGAGAACCAGGCAGGAGAGAAGGACAATTCAACCAAGTAGCTGGAAGTATCTGGGGCTACATTCCATGGGACAAAGAACTGGATTCCCAAACCATCTCATCTATATGGCCATAGGTTCATTGTAGACTCAAAGCTAGTCCAGAATGGGAAAAGAAATGGATCAGGAGCAAAATAATATCACACACACACACACACACACACACACACACACACACACACACACAGAGAGAGAGAGAGAACTTTCAAGAAATAATGACATATAGCAGTATATTCTACTACAGGGTGGTCATTTCATTTTTTAAATGCTGGCTCCAGCCCATTAAGATGATACCACCATGCACTAATGGGTCATCACCTTAGAGTTTAAAACATAAACACATTCCAAATCCTTTAATGCATGGATGAGAAAGCTCAAACTTCACAAGGTCAAATCCAAGATCCTAAGGCCACTTTTCTTACAGAACCAGGACCAGCTTACACCAAGGTAAACACAACAGTCTAGTAATTAGATCTCAACTCAGTCAATTCCACTCCTTCCTGCATCTCTCTGGTCAGAAATCATTTCTACCTCTTCCCTACTGTCCACAATTCCAGGGTATGATTATTACTGTTTTAATATGGTGCCAGGGCCTCATACATATGAGGTAGGCATTCTACCATTGACATATATACCCAGACTGTCTTGAACTTTTTTGACACCCAATGGCCAGCTGCCCTGATGTCCCTCTAAACCTAGAAGCATAGTTCCAAGCCAAGCAGTCCTGGCACTGTCCACATCACCAGACAGACCACTCTGCTCCTCTCCTCTGCTGCTCCATTGTCATGAGTCCTGCATCCTCAAGGTGGGACTGGAAGCCTTCCTGGAGGAGGAGCTGAGCTTCTTAGCCCTCACAGAAGAACCTCGATAGGCAGGCATAATGTCTCATGAATCCTGATACATGGTCCCCAAAAAACACTGAAAGTGAGTGATTCAGTGCTATCTGAATCAGTTCCTCGAGGGCCTAGGGAAAGGCCAGCATTTAAAATCCAAAGAGCAGCCTATCTTCCTAGGGTCCTATTTTAGATTAAAAGATCATGAATCTTGGAAGCCTCCTTCAGTCAGGCCCCATCTCTCTTAGTGTGTCCAGCATGAACAAAGGGAGCACGTGGAGTGAGGCAGGCTCCAAACCCTCTCCCCACTTCCACCTTAGTAGTTCGTGCCCCAGCCCTCTGGGGACTCTCTCCACCATCCTTGCTTTGATGACCCATGAGCTGCCAACCACAATGGCTCTCACAAGACCATGAAAGTCAAACTCATCCCATCAGAGATGTATCTGTCCCTCACTTGAACCTCTGAGGTCCCAAGTGTGTCATATGTTTCTAGTCATATTACCTACAGCAGCAAATGATGTTCATAAGATCATATTTTCATCTTTCTGCCTGAGCTCCAGTCCTAAACCCATCTGCCATCCCATCTGGCTCACGCACCTGCTGGGTAAGCACCCTCAGCCCACCCCCATCTACTGTCTCTTCCCACCTGAGCTCCAGTCCCAAACCCATCTGCCATTCTGACTGGCCTGCGCGTCTGCCAAGTAAGGACCCTCAGCCCGTGTCCCTCCTTAGACTCCTCAACCCCAGAGCTCCGACTCCAGCCACAGTCCCGACACACAGGGCCTCACAGCGGCCAGCAGCCCAAGCTCTGACTTGCAGCCAGGCAGGACTGGAGGGGAACAAGCTTAGTGGATCCAGAACAAACTCCCACAGACGCTAACAGCACAACTTCATGAAAGTACAGAAATCGCTGCCATACAAAATGATAATGACAAGGAGTAAGATGCAATCACAAGGCCCAAGCCCACCCAAATCAAATACAGGAGACAATACCATGGAAGAAAATGAAAATCATGCAGCCAAAATCTCTGAATCTGAGGTAGACACACAAGCACAGAAACATATAGAGTAACTCAGATCAGAGATAACATCTGAAATAAAAAAAAGAAATTCATGAGTTAATAGAATCAGAAGTGGAAAAACAATTGCAGAAATGTATAGAGGAAACCAGAACAGAAATAACCCCTGAAGTAAAAAAAGACATGTCTAAATTAATAGCATCTAAAGTAGGGGAACAAATGCAGAAAGGTAAAGAGGAGAACAGAGCAGAAATAATCTCCGAACTAGAGACAGAAAGGATAACTATAATGAAAGACTTAAGTAATATTAAAGAAGACATTGATAAAAAATTAGAAGAGAACAGAAAAATTATGGATTCCCTGAATGAGCAATAGGAAAGAAACAGATCACATGAAACAGTTTCAAAGAGATATACAAGAAAATAAAATCTCAATCACAAATTGACAAAATCCTATGAAAGAAAGTGAAGATAGAGTTTCAGATCTTGAAGACACAGTTACAGCCAGTGAAAAAGTAAGAAAGGATCTCTTAAAAACAACTAGGATGCAGGAAAAAATAATTCA
>PVKN010003992.1:0-35035 GCA_004027915.1 Capromys pilorides
GGCGCAGGTCGCCTGGAGCCCCCTCAAGACCCTTTTTTGTTGCGGTCCTCCTTTGTAGTGCTGGGGACCGAAGCCACGGCCTTTTCCTGAGCTACGTCCCCAGCCCCTTTTTCGACTCTCTGTTTTGAGGCGGGGTCTCGCCAAGTTGCCCAGGCTGGGCTGCAACTTGCGGTCCTCCTGCCTCAGCCTCTCAGAGAGACGGGGTTGTGGGCGGTCGCCGCCAGGAGGGGAGCGAGGCGGGGCGTGCCCGGAGCACCCGGCACGAAGGCAGGACTTGCTGGTGCAGAGGACGTTGCCAGCCTCTAATGGCAGCAGGTGGGTGACGCTCTGGGAAAGGAGCGGACGGTCGCCGTGTCCGTAGGAAGACTGCGAAGTACTGCACTGGCTGGCTCCCTGCGACGCCGGGGCCATGCGGCGCGGCCTCGCGGCCCTTGCCCGGGCGCCCTGTTTGCCTGAAACGTCCGTCTTCCAGATTGCCTTGTTGAGGCTGCCTCACTGTTAGAATTCAGGGGAAATGCCCATTTTACAGAGGGGCTTTCTCACTGCAACATAAGGTCGCCTCAAACTCTTCTTACCACCTCACTTTATCTTAATGTGTTCAGTGTCCACCTCTGGGTGTGCTTGTCTTTCCACAGAGGGGACCTGTTCAGGGGTTCTTGTATCCCCCTATGAAATGCAGGAGGACTTGCATGTAGTCTGCATGCATCCTCTGCGTGTAGCCCAAACAGGCCTCAGATTCCCAGGGATCCTCCTGCCTCAGCCTCCTGAATGCTGAGATCACAGGCATGTGTCCCCATGCATGACCTTGTTTTTTATTTTAATTTTTTTTACGTATTTAACACAGAGTCTTGGGGCTAGAGAGATAGCTTTGTGACACAAGTGCATGCCTGACAAGTGCAAGGTTGTGAGTTTGAACCCCGGTCCCGCAAAAAAAAGAAAAAGGATCTCAAACACAGGGTCTCACTACACAGATCAGACTGGGGTGATCCTCCTGTTTACATCCTCCCAAGCACTGGGATTACAGGTGCATGCCACCACGCCCTGTCCCAGAACGCCACCACGCCCTGTCCCAGAACGCCACCACGCCCTGTCCCAGAACACCACCAGGCCAGGGCCAGCATGGCAGGCTGAACCCCCAGCCCCTGCGTCTGCCTAAGCAGGCGCTTTAATCCAATGAGCTGTCTGGCTAGCCCTCATGATATTGTTCTGGAGGGTTTTTTTCTTTTTTTGCGGAACCAGGAATTGAACTCAGGCCCTTGCACTTGCCAGGCAAGCATTTATTCCACTGAGCTGTCTCCCCAGCCCCCCCATACAATAAGCATTTAAGTTGTCCTTAAATGACTCCTTAACATGATGTTAGTTGTTGCTATACTACCTGCCAACAATAGTAGCAAAGGAGAAAAGTTCATACTTTGTCTTTGTGCAGGTGTGGTTTCTCTTCAGGGGGTTGTATGTGTCCCTGTGTTGGTTAACTGGATGAAGAACCCATGGCTGCAGAGCTGGCCATGTCTGGGTCTGTCTTTCCATCCTGTGCTGTGGGCTCCTTGTTGGCAGGGACCTCCCCTGTCTGTCTAATTTGTTCCCATAGCACCCAGGGTAGGGCAGCCACACAGTAAAGACCTGTTTTATAAGGAGAATGAATGAAGGGACAGATACGGACCAGAAAGTCCCCGGGCACCTTTGGCCTTGGCAAGCTAGGGGTCCTATGAGATGTCCAGGCCGAGCTGTCGCGTGGCAAGATCTGCGCAGGGCCCGTGGGGCCAGCTTGCTGGCTTGTCAGAGATAGCACAGTGTCTGTATGCCCCCAAGTAACACAGCCGCTGAGGAGGAGGGGGTAGGCTGAGGAGGAGGAGGAAGCATGGGACACTTAAAGACAAAAGAAGCGGCAGCCAGAGGGGGAGGATATTTCAGTGCAGGCTCACCAGAGCCAAGGGAAGGGCTTCAGGATGGGGTAGAGGGAAGCTGGACTGGTGGTGCTCCCAGTACTTGGGAGGCTGAGGCAGGAGGGTCTGCACAAGTTCAAGGCCTAAGTGAGATCTTATCTCCAAAAAAGAGGTGGAGGATGGGCTTCTAAATCTGCAGAGCTGTAAGGTGGAAACGCTCCCATGAGAGTCAACTGTGGCAGTTATCCTGCAGGACCCCAGAGAGCTGCGTGCATCTGATGGGGGGAGTGGACGAGGGGCTGACAGCAGAGGGGCGAATGCATGTCATTCTGGGGCCTGTGGAGGGAGACGGGAGGACAGGCCGAGGCCGGACACTGCACAGTCGGCACTTTCAGGAGCAGCGGGCTCTGGTGTGGTGCCTTGTTCTCTGTTGTCACAGAAGCCACATCTGTTTCGGGATGAAGTCCCCAGAAGAGATGCGCCAGCAGGCGCACATCCAGGTGGTGAGCAAGAACCTGTACAGCCAGGACAACAACCACGCCCCGCTGCTATACGGGGTGCTGGACCACCGGATGGTGAGGGAGCTGGGGACCTCCGAAGAGCGGGGAGGGGCTGCCCCACCCTGCACAGGACAGCGCCATGCCCACTCTGTGTCCTCCCTGTGCTTCTGCGGCCGGGTCCCTGGCCAGGCTGAGGACCAGGCCTGGCCTGCACAGCAGTCTCCCTTGATGGCCACCCATGCTTCCCCCAAAGGGTACGAGTGAGAAGGACCGACCTTGTGAGACCTGCGGGAAGAACCTGGCTGACTGCCTGGGCCACTATGGGTACATTGACCTGGAGCTGCCGTGTTTCCATGTGGGCTACTTCCGGGCCGTCATCGGCATCTTACAGGTGAGCGTGCAGGCCTTGATTTGCAGGAAGCGGGCGCTCAGCTGGGTGTGGCAGCGCCCTCCTGTGATCCCTGCGCTCAGGCTGAGGCAGGAGGGTGCCATGAGGTGGAGCCCAGCCTGCGCTGCACAGGGAGACGCACACCAGGAAGGGGGTGATCTCCAGCAAAGGATGACCTTTCGTCATCTCATCCTTCTGTCCTTCTTCCTCTTCCACAGATGATCTGCAAGACCTGCTGCCACATCCTGCTGTCCAAGGAGGAGCGGCAGCAGTTCCTGGACCACCTGAGACGGCCCGGCCTGACCTACCTGCAGAAGCGGGGCCTGCGGAAGAAGGTGTCGGACAGGTGCCGGAAGAAGAGCGTGTGCCTGCACTGCGGGGCCTTCAATGGTGCGCACCGTGTCCTTCTGCTGCTCCCTTGCCCCTCTGGGGAAGAACCTGGTGTCCGCTTTTCTCTGTACCTGGGGCGCCAGAGGAAGTGCATCTCTCTCCCTCCACTCCCTAGCAGCCATGACTCTCACCCCCTGGCCCACCTGGGAGCCCAGCCCTTGGTCCTTGACACCCGAATCCCCACTTGCAGGGACCGTGAAGAAGTGCGGCCTCCTGAAGATCATCCATGAGAAATACAAGACCAACAAGAAAGTGGTGGACCCCATGGTATCCAGCTTCCTGCAGTCCTTCGAGACCGCTATCGAGCACAACAAGGAAGTGGAGCCGCTGCTGGGGCGGGCACAGGTGAGCAGCCTGGCCCCAGCCTCGAGCTTTTCCCCCTCTTCCTCCCCCCCAGCCGCCTTCTCTTCGAGTGACACGTACTCCCTGCTGCGCTGCTTGCTAGGTTTGGTGTCTCCGAGCCCCCTCACCCTGGGACCAGAGATCAAAGCCAGGCTGTGTTCAGCCATGTCCCCAGGCTCTCATGTTGTTTGTTTGTTTGAGACAGTCTCACTTAGTTGCCTAGCCTGGCCTCAAAGTGGTGATCCTCCTGCCTCAGCATCTCCAGTAGGGAGGGTCATAGCTTCACGCCAGCTCCTTAGTTGTTTTGTTTTGTTTTGTATTTAGTACGAGTTCTACAGGGTCTCACCTCATAGACTAGACGTGTAGTGGTCCTCCTGTTTTTAACCTCCAAGCGCTGGGATTACAGGCTCACGGCACCACGCCCAGTCTCAATTGCCTGTCTCTGTGCTCCTCAGGACAGGGCCGACACTGGCACACCAGGGATCAAACCCCAGCCTCTGCACTCTGCCTAAGCAGGTGTGTTAGTCCACTGAGCTATGTGGCTGCGTAGTTCATTTTTAATAATAATGGGTGTTTACTCCTACAGGTGAGTGTTACTGTTGTGTGTTTTGGGGTTGTTATGTTTTTGTGGGTTTTTTTTTTTTTCCTCACTACGTAGTTTATCCTGGCCATAGACTCACTGTGCAGCCCAGGCTGGCCTCGAACTCACTTTGATCCTCATACCTCAGCCTCCCAAGTGCTGTTTAGCGTTTTTGTTTTTATTTTTTTAGATTAGATCTCGCTGTGTAGTTTAGGCTGGCTTAGAACTTAGCATATAGGCAGCGCTCACTGGCCTGGAACTCAGTGATTCTCCTGCCTCAGCTTCCTGAGTACTGGGGTTACAGCAAGGATTACCATCCCAGCCCAGCTTTCTGCTGCTACGAAGAGCTAATGTGACCCTTGTGTGGAATCTTTGTGGTCCTTTCTGAAATCCTGCTTTCAAGCTAATGAGAGGGGGAGTTTGTGGCCTCCACGGTCAGAGCAAAGGGCCCATGGAATTAGGGCCCTCGCAGCACAACCTGCAGCAGCCTCTCCCTCAGCCTCCCTGTGCCCTCTCTCCCTCCCTGTAGGAAAACCTGAACCCCCTGACTGTGCTGAGCTTGTTCAAGAGGATCCCGGCAGAAGATATCCCCCTGCTGCTCATGAACCCCGAGGCCGGGAAGCCCTCGGACCTGATCCTCACCCGGCTGCTGGTGCCGCCCCTGTGCATCCGGCCCTCTGTGGTAAGCGACCTAAAGTCCGGCACCAACGAGGATGACCTGACCATGAAGCTGACCGAGATCATCTTCCTGAATGACGTGATTAAGAAGGTGGGTGCTCAGCGCTCGCTCACCTGCGACCCATGAGCCCCAGGGTGGGCCCAGCCCTGCCCCACCCCGCCCCTGCCAGGCGCAGGTGTCCACGGAGGTCACGCCGCCACCCTTGCTCCCATGCAGCACCGCATCTCCGGAGCCAAGACGCAGATGATCATGGAGGATTGGGACTTCCTGCAGCTGCAGTGCGCGCTCTACATCAACAGCGAGCTCTCGGGCATCCCCCTGAACATGGCGCCCAAGAAGTGGACCCGGGGCTTCGTCCAGCGCCTGAAGGGGAAGCAGGGTAGGCCTGGAGCCATGATGGCCTGGGTGCCCCCTGGGTTGTTGGCCTTTGTGGTTTTCAGACAGGGTCTCGCTGTGTGGCCCACGCAGTCCCCCTGCCTCAGCCCTCCGAGCGCTGGGACGGCCACATGCTGCCTTTCTAGAGAGTGGATGTCAGCCTCATCCGCTTGGGCACCCCAGGCTCTGCTCAAGTGCGTGTGTGCTAGGGGACGTGTGACACGCAGTGCTCTCATTTATTTAGGTCGGTTCAGAGGCAACCTCTCAGGAAAGAGAGTGGATTTCTCTGGCAGAACCGTCATCTCACCAGACCCCAACCTCCGGATTGACGAGGTTGCCGTCCCGGTCCATGTGGCCAAAATTCTTACTTTTCCTGAGAAGGTAAGGACCCTCTGGCTGCCCGACTCTTTGTTAGAAAGCCCAGTCTCTTTCATAGTAGGTTAGTACTCCAAGTTACAGAAAAGGAAGGCTCCCATGAGCCCCTGGGGCCACTTGGTTACTGAGCATCAGTGTTTCTGGTTCATTTTCTGAGCATAGGTAGCATCTTTGAATTACAAAGCCACGGTTGTATCTGTGTTGATGTGTGCAGATGCGTGGATATGTTGTACCTACTCCTCTGAAACTTGTTTCTCACATTAGTAGTATCTTCAACACCTTTCTGTGTTGATTTGAGTTTGAACTTGAAACTTCTCCTGCCTCAGCCTCCCGGAGCCCTGGCACAGCTGGTATTCACCCCAGCCCCACGTTTCCTATGCTAAGGCAATTGAATGGCAAAGGTCATGCCTGGCTCCTAGTTCACTTCTGTGATATGAGGTGTTTGTAAAACTGGAATCACCAGGCCAAGGAGTCGGAACGTGTCGGGGCCGGTGAGTGTCACACCAGGAAGGCCGAGGCACCACATGCAGAAAGGTCTTGGCCTTCTTGGCGTTGTTTTTTTTTCCCCTCTTTAATGAAAACCCAGAGAACTGCAGGGGCCCGAGCTGCATGCTTGTGCTTCCTGCTCGGTGTTTCAGTAGCTGTGCTGGCTGCACCCAGGCGAGTTCTCAAGGTGCTGAGGGCCGCTGTCTCAGGGATGCTGTTCCACCAGACTGCTGTCCGAGAGATGATAGGCCAGGGTCCAGGTGGGCACTGCGGCTGTCTCCACCTCTTTCTCTTTATACTGAGGACTGGATCCAGGGCAGTTGTGCCCCGAGCTATGTCCCTGTCCATGTTTAGCAAAGTAGCGTGTTTGCAGCCCTCCTGCCTCAGCCTCCCAAGTAGCATGGATTGAGCACCTCTAGTGAGCCACCAGGGTTGCTGTCACAGCTTCTCCTTTGTTTTTGTTTTGTTTTGTTGCTGTTGCTTTGAGACAGGGTTTCGCTGGCTGAAAGGCTTGAACTTAGTATGTACCCCAGGCTGGCCCTGAACTCACTGTGATCCTCCTGCCTCAGCTTCCCGAGTGCTGGGACTAGGGGAATGCACCAGCATCCTCAGCTATTATCACAACTTTTTAACCTTAGAAGCCCCTTGTAAATGATAACACGTGAGGTCCCCACTTTCTGGGGACCACAGAGGATGCTACAATGTCCCTGTCCCTGGGCCTATGCTACTCATGTTATGAGAGAGAAAGCCAAGGCCAGGCAAGGGTGTAGCTGGGCCTCACAGGTCAGGGGAGGACAGGCGCAGGCTCCAGCATGCCAGCCTGATGTTTTACTTAACACCCTAGGCAATGGGCTGCCAGGTGGGTTCCCCTTTTCTTTTAGAATCTGCACAAGAAGGATCACAACCATGAGAAGCCCCTGCACAGTGGTACACACCCCAGTGCTTTCGGAGGCTGAGCAGGGGGATTGATTGCAAGCTTAGTCCCAGTCTGGGCAAATCAGCAACTCGGCAAGACCCTGTCTCAAAATAGAAAACAAAGAAGGGCTGGTGCTGTAGACCAGGTTGGATCCCTGGTGCTGTAGGACCCCCGAGGCCCAGATTGGTCTTGTGGCAGCTTCCAAATCCCCACGGGTGTCTCATTGTGGTTTTTGTTGTGGTCCTACAGGTGAACAAAGCCAACATCAACTTTTTAAGGAAACTGGTTCAAAATGGCCCTGAAGTTCACCCAGGGGCCAACTTCATCCAGCAGAGACACACGCAGATGAAAAGGTGCCACGTCTCGGACCAGTGGTGTGGACTGGCCGCCCCCTGTGGGGTGGGTGGGGGGGATAGCTTAGCAGCAGGCCTTGCCCAGGACGCCCAAGGCCCGGCTCAGACCTCAGTGCCCAAACAGGACAGCAGGCGGCCTGGGCCTCAGCGTGCTTGCTGCTTGGTAGTTGATGCACGCGAAGGGCTGTCCCGGCTTCCAGCAGAAACTGGCTAGGAGTATCAGGGCTGCATGCTGGGTCCTATGCTAAATTGCCACAATCTCTTCTGCTTTTAAGACATTTACCCTCCCACTTCTCTCACTCTTTAGCTTTGATACATTGTTTTTGAGACACTTTCTCTGTATAGTTCAGGCTGGCCTTGAACTCCTGGCGGTCCTCCTGCCTCAGCCTCCCCAGTGCTGGGATATCGGCTATGTGCCGTAACACTAGCAACAAAAGCTTTCAATTTCAAATTTTTCTTAGATTATCTGTTTTTGTAAATTTCTTCCCACCAGTCATGGAAGTGCACATCAGTAATCCCAGCACCCAGGATGCTGAGGCAGAAAGATGGCTGTGAATTTTAGGCCAGCCTGGGCTACACAGTGAACTCAAGGCCAGCCTGAACTGCACAGCAAGATTTTTTTTTTTTTTTTTTTTTTTTTTTTTTTTTTTTTTTTTTTTTTTTTTTGTGGCAGGGTTGGAACTCTGAATATTGTATTTGCCAGGCAGGCTGTTATGCTGCTGAGCAGTATCCCCGCCCTACACAGCAAGATTTTGTGTCAAAAAAACTTCTCCTTGTTGTTTTTCTTTGTGGTGCTGGGGTCTGAACTCAGGGCCTTGTGTGGGCTAAGCAAGCCATCTACCCCTGGCCTACAGCCCCATTCCTTCCCTTTCGCATTTTTACTAACATGTGGTGAACACAGGATTAGGAAATGGATCGCTTTCTGTGTCCTCAGGCTTCCTCTGTCATCCTGGTGAGCAGGAAGTGCAGGGACATGAGCAGAGCAGACAGCTTGGGGCCCAATGGGGTCCCTGGCTAATGACTCTTTCTGGGACTCTGAGACCCTTTGGTTGGGATTCCAGCACTGACCAATCTGGTGTTTGCTGTACCAGTAGGCTGGTGTAGCTTCCGCACCCACCTGCATGCAAGCTCAGGTCATTGGGTCCTGCCGTGGCAGAGCAGAGGCGTCGGGGCCTGTGAGCACGGCGAGGCGGCAGGACCCTGCTCAGCAGGCGGGCGGCCCTGTGGAGGGAGCGCTGAGCTCACTGAGATGCTTCTCGCTGCACCTCAGGTTTCTGAAGTACGGGAACCGGGAGAAGATGGCCCAGGAGCTCAAGTATGGGGACGTCGTGGAGCGGCACCTCATTGACGGGGACGTGGTGCTCTTCAACCGGCAGCCCTCGCTGCACAAGCTGAGCATCATGGCGCACTTGGTGGGTGGGGGCGCTTGTCTTTCCCTGTCGCTGTGGCGCCCAGGCTGACCCTGCTGGCAGCCACCCTCCTGCCTCAGCTTCCGAGTGCAGGGATCACAGGTGTGTGGCGCCACGCCCAGCTCATTTATGAGCACTTCGGTGGCTACCTTGCTCACGGGAGTTGGCGCAGGTGCATGACACATCCTGACGCCTTTCACAGCCTTTCCCCTCCTGCACTTCTGAGCGTTGTAAATAGATGTGTTTCTTCGAAATGTTTCACATACACACGAAAGGCTGGGTGTGGTGGCACAGGCCTGTGGTCCTGGCACTGGGGAGTTAGGCAGGAACATCGCTGTGAGTGCAAAGCCAGCCTGAATACCAGAGCGAGGCCCGTCTCCAAAAGAGAAAACGCAAATGCATGCGAAAGTGGAAAGAGTGCGATGCGCTCTCCTGTCGTGTGTGCAGTGTTCAGGACTGTACAGTCTTTTTCCGTTCCTCATACCCCCCTGCCCGCGCCGGGCCTTTTTCTGTCAGTTTCACTGACACCCATGAGGAGTGTGTGGTGAGCCCCAGGCCCAGGTCATGCCTGGCGCCAGCACAGCACTCCTTGGTCGTCTTCTCCAATCTTCTGCTTTCCTGAGCTCCCTACGAGGTTAGCTGAATGGGATGCAGTGTGTGCCCACTATCTGTGGACAGTTTGCCCTTCAGCAAACCCCTTGCCTCTTCCGCCTTCACTGTCACTGCTGAGGAAGCCAGCTTCTTTGTCAAGAAGAATGGCCCCTGTGTGTGTGTGCGCATGTGTGTCCACCAGTGGCTGTGAGAACGCCTCTTTGCCCTTACTCCCGTGAGCTGGAAGTCAGTGTGACAGCGAGGTCAGAGCAGGGACTGCTTGCTGGGGAAGGTTCAGGGTGCAGTGTGCTCCCCTCTGCCTCGGAGGCTCATGGGCTCTGGCCGCCCAGGTTGTAATTATGCCAAGTGTGAGCTTCAGGTACCTCTGGGCTGTGGGATGAGGCCCAGTTCCTGCTCTCCATATGTGTCACCCAGCACCTCACAATGAGCTGTTCCCTTTGCTCTGGGAGACACGGAGCTCCCTGCTTGCCTGGAGCTGTGGTGCTTCAGTGAACGCAGCTGGAGCGGCTCCCTCTTCCTGTATCATCACCTTAAATTAGGAAGTTTGGTGCTCCATTACTTCCAGCCAGAGCAGCTTGGTTCCTTATTTTGACTTCTGTTATCGTTAACAAACTTGGGGTTTTATTTAGTTTTTAGGCTTTAATCTCCCTTCTCCCATTAAGCTTTTGGGACTCAAAACTGTCCCATTCCTGGCCGCTGGGAGCTGATGTCCCCAGCTGCCATGTGGGCATCTACATGTAGTGTGAAGTCCCAGCTCTGCTTTGATCTCATGGAGGGTGCCTTGAGTGAGGCAGGAGGTGACTCATGAGTCACTCTGGAGCACGTACACACGCGCTGCCTTGATCGAGCATGCGGTGGTCCAGGCAGCCACATTTTAACATGGTGAGCGAGGGGCTTCCAGCAGTGGCAGCATGCTAAGTCCTTTTCCTGCTCGTCTTGGTACCCCGCAGGCCAGGGTGAAGCCCCACCGTACCTTCCGATTTAATGAGTGCGTCTGCACGCCCTACAACGCTGACTTTGACGGTGATGAGATGAACCTTCACCTTCCCCAGACAGAAGAAGCCAAAGCTGAGGCCCTGGTTCTCATGGGGGTAGGTAGAGCCAGACCTGGAGGGGAGGGGAGACGGGTCCCTGGGAAGGAGTGGGGCCACAGTGCCCGGCAACCCGCATGTGCTGCTCCTGGCACCTGCCAGGGCCATGCCTGGAGCTTTTTTCCTCTCTGAGCCTTTGAACTATGTCCTTTAGAAGTTGTAATACGTAAGGCGCAGTGACATCAGAAGTGCTTTTGAGGGACAAGTGTGTCTTCTGACCTATTGTACGGATTCTTGGACAAGGCACAGCATATGCACAGGAGCAGCAGCTATGAAAATAGGAGCAGTTACGATGGTGCATGCCTGGGATCCAACACTGGGGAGGCTGAGGCAGGAGGACCACAGTGAGTGTGAGGCCAGCCTGAAGTACGTAGTGAGACGCTGTCTCAAGAAAACGCCAGCCAGGCATGGTGGCACAGGCCGGTGATCCCAGTGCTCTGGGAGGCCGAGGCAGGACAATCATGAGTTCAGGCCCAGGCTGGGCAGCCTGGCAGCTTGAAGACCTGGCTCCAGATAAAAAGCTTGAAAAGGCCTAGGGATGCAGTTCAGTGCTGAGGCCCTGGGTGCGATCCTCAGTACCCTTCATCCCACCCAAGAAAGGCCTGGCCGCACCAGCTCTGCCTGTCACGGGGAGGGAGTGTCCTGCCTGAGGGGTTAGCCACTAACTGCAGTCCCTGGCCGCTGGTACCTTTTACCGAAAGTCCTGAAGGGAAGTGTGTTCCTCATTCTGCGTAAAGGTCCCCTGCAGTGGTGCTGCATAGTGACTCGCCATGTTCCTTTTACACTCGGGTAAAGAGCGCCACTGAAAGCTGCAGGGGTCGCCCTGGTGGGGAGTCTCGGCAGAGGTCTGGCCTGCCGCGCCCTGCCGTGCTGTCTGAGTCACTTTGCTGCGACCTCCTAAACTCGCAAGCCAGGACTAGGCAGAGGTATAGTGCTTCAGCCACCTTCTCCCTGATGCTCCAGCTTTCTACACCCCGAACTGATGGAGTAGCTGAACCCAGGGCCTTTGTGTGGGACTACGGCCCCAGCGCCTTGGCCTCCTGAGTGTCTCCATTACAGGTGTCCACTGCTATGCCCTGCTGAACTGATGTATTTTGTTTCAGTTTTTGTGGGGTTTTTTTTTTTTGGTCTTTTTGATACAGGGTCTCGCTATGCAGTTCAGGCTGACCCTTAAGCTTACTTTTGTAGTCCAGACTGGTCTTGAACTCGCACTGATTCTCCTGCCTCAGCTTCCCAAGTGCTGGGATTACACGCATGCACCACCATGCCCAGCCTTTATTTCAGTTTTGGGGTTTTTGTATATGTATTATGGCTGGCTCAGCCCACCCTGGTGGTGGAGCTGGTGCAGCATGTGGTGCCAGGGATCGAACCACAGTCCCTGCGGTTGTCTAAGCAGGTACTTTAGGCCACTGAGCCATCGTGCTGGCCCTTGTTTCAGTTTTGTCATGCTCAGATGGACCCCACTGAGCTACATCCCCAGCCCTAATTATTGCCATTTCCAGTCTACCACTCTTTAGTTCCATCTGTATATAGTTTGGGGGTTTTGTTTTGTTTTTTTTGAGATAGGGTTGCTGTGCAGTCTGAGCTGGCCTTAGGCTCACTGTGTAGCCCAGGCTTGTCTCAAATGTGCAGTGATCTTTTGGCCTCAAGTGTGTGCTACTACCTGACCCCTAGTTGTGGAGTTTAAACCTGTCTGCATATGTCGGTTGGATTTTGTTTTCTTTTTCTCTGTGCCAGATATGTACTCCTTTTATAAGAAACACTCATGTTGAGAATCCCACTAGGGTAAGAGCCACCACCTGCAGCATTCTGTTAGACTTCAGCATAGCATGAGGCTTTTCCAAAACATTGCACTGTCCCCATGCCCTTCCGTCCCCTAGACCACCAACTGGCCCTCTGCAGGGCTCCCAGAGCCAGGAGGAAGAGGTGTCAGCAGTTAGCCCTGGCCCTGGCCACAGCTGGAGCATCACCAGCATGGGAGGAGGCTCAGTGTGTAATGGCAAAGGGTCCAGAAAAGATGGATGAGCAAGGACCCCTTGCCCCAGCGTCAGCGTGACTGGGCTCTGAGCCAGGCCTCGCCACCAGTGCCTGATGCTGGGTTCAACTCCAGGACATCCGGTGCACTATGTAGGTGACATCCTGGGCCCTGCCACCCAGTATACCCCCATCCCCACATAATCAGGATCTCTTATTGAATTGATAGCTGTTAACACTGAATGTCTCAACAAAGAGAGTTGTAACAATTCTGTCATTGTTGGGGTGATAGAATTGGCAGCTTTAGTGGAACACAGCTCTTCTTACCATCCGCAAGACTAAAAATATTTTTCAAGATGTACATGTATTGATGAGAGTAAATGAGGTGAGGTGTAGAGTTATTCGTAGAATTGAGAAACTCTCTTGCTCCAGGCTCATCTTAGGGTCGACATGAGCCGCCCGGGGCCAGTCTTGCTGGCAGCTGTCCACTCATGGGCAGACGCAGGAGCTAGGAGTGGGGCAGCGCCAGGAAGACTCCGACCCTGGCTCCCGCGTCTCAGCCACCGTGCCGCTCTGTGTTTGTTCACAGCACGTTTAGGCAGCCTGCAGCCCCAGGGAGCTAACGTGTTGTGCTGCTTTTTCTTTCAGACAAAAGCAAATCTCGTGACCCCCAGGAATGGGGAGCCACTCATCGCTGCGATTCAGGATTTTCTAACAGGTGGGTCTGCAGAAGCCTCCCAAAAGCAGGCTTCTGTCTGCATGGAGAGCGGCAACACTTGCTCACAGCAGTGCCAGTGCTCACTTGAGCGCTTCGGGGTTGCTGGATTCCATTTGTGCACTCTGTTTGCTTGGGATCCTTCTCGCAGTATCTGTACTGACTAGCTGTTCACTGAGTCAACAAGTGCTTACTGAATGCCTGCTGTGGACTGGGCCAGCTCCAGCCTGGTGTCTGGCCTGGCTGAGGTCCAGTGGTGAATGACATGTGCTTGCCCTGGAGCTTAGGGCTGAATGGGAGGAGAGAGCGGCTGTGTGTTTTAATTCAGGCTGTTGGTAACAGTCCAGCCTGGCATTAAGGTTGAGAGCCGGCATGGGTTCTCCTGGCGTCATCTTCTCTGCTCTTTGTTGGCCGGCGATGACCTTAGGGGCCTACCTGCTGACACTCAAGGACACGTTCTTCGATCGAGCCAAGGCTTGCCAGATAATCGCTTCCATGTTGGTGGGCAAGGATGAGAAAATCAAAGTTCGCCTCCCTCACCCTGCCATCTTGAAGGTGTGTACACGCGGCTGAGCGGCGGCATGGATGACTGGGTGGAGCGAGTGTGGTGGGTGGGTCCCAGCACCGAAGAATCCAGACCGAGCTCGGCCCCCGACTCTCGCCTCCTCCACACCTCAGCCCGTCACCCTGTGGACTGGAAAGCAGATCTTCAGTGTCATCCTCAGGCCCAGCGATGACAACCCAGTGAGAGCCAACCTGCGAACCAAGGGCAAGCAGTACTGCGGCAAGGGGGAGGACCTGTGCCCCAACGATTCCTGTGAGTGGAGGCACTGGGTGGGCAGGGCAGGGCAGGTGCCAGCTGAAAAGCTAGCTGGAAGTCGGCCTCAGTGGCCCCAGAAGCAGCGAGCAAAGCCAGGGCTTCTGCTGGCCCGGTAGGAAGTTCAGCCTCCAGGAAAACGTAGCTCACGTGTCTTCTCTCAGGTGTTATCCCCATTTGTTTTGCATATAGAGATGATTTGGTTTCCCAAACTGCTCTGTATCAGGAGGTGCAACTACTGAGTTAACAGGACTGTTTTTGGTGCTGGGAATCAAAACCCAAGGCCTCACTTGGATGCCAGGCAGACTGCACCACCCAGTCCAGGCCCTGAGCTGCTCGATTACCCAAGGACCCGGGGTAATGGGAGAGGATTTCAGGACACATCCTCTGAGTCCGCCCAAAGCAGCTCTGGCCCAGTGTCGTCCAGGGACTAGTGTCACTCAGCCGTGACATTCTGCTGCTAGGTCCTCCCACACCCCACTAATGGGCAGACCTGCGGGCTGCTTAGGGGTGTGGAGGAGGACTCCCTGGCAGACAGAGCCCAGGGCCACACACATGCTAAGCACCCCACCAAGCCACTGTGCACCCAGCTTGCGATTCTTGTTTCGGCTTTTCTTTCTAGACATGAGCTTCCTGCTGTTCCCCTCTTGAGGGCACTGGCTGCTTTTCAGTAACTTAGGTGAATAACAGCTTGCTTCCAGTTGACAGAGCACTTTGCCATATGCGATTTTATCTGATGCTAGAAACCTCCCTCCCATGACACAAAGGTGACTGTCCGCCAGGCCTGGTAGTGCATTCCTGTAATCCCAGCATGGAGATGCTGAGGCAGGAGGAGCCCTGCAAGTTCAAGGCCAGCCTGGGCTATCTAGTGAGACCCTGTCTCAGAAAGCCAAAACTAAATGAGCCTCTGTTTCCATGCTGACGAGCTCCATTCTCACAGACGTCACCATCCAGAACAGCGAGCTGATGTGTGGCAGCATGGACAAGGGGACCCTGGGCTCAGGCTCCAAGAACAACATCTTCTACATCCTGCTGCGGGACTGGGGGCAGAACGAGGCCGCCGATGCCATGTCCCGGCTCGCCAGGCTGGCCCCTGTCTACCTGTGTGAGTGTCACCGCTGCCGTGCACCCCAGCTTGGGAACCCGCCCATTGTCTCCGGCGAAGTCCTCAGGTGACCCTGCCGAGGCTTGCGGTGCGCCTTGCTGGGGCTGAGTCGCCAGGCGGGCTGGCGCTGCGCTCCGTCCCTCCTCCTCTTGCGTTTCGCTAGTGGCATGTACCACGTGATTTCTGGGGGGTGGGCTGTGCTGCTCACATAAGCGAGGGGCTCTTTCACTAGGTATAGAGTTCTAGATTAATCAGTTTTTCCTTATACCCTTCAGGTGTTGCTCTGCCTGACCTTGCACAGTGGTTACAGCCCGTAGTATTCCTTTCAGATTTTGTATTGGAACTGTCTCTCACTTCCAGCGTGCAGGACTGCCCACCCCTTGCTCTTGTTCTGAAAGGTCTCGGTGAGGAGTCCTCGCCGCCAGTCCTCCTGGTCATCACGCTCTGGGCTCGCTTTACTTTTGCCCTGGGTGCTAGAGTGAGGCCAGGTCCTCCGCCTACTCACTGCACCCTCTACAAGTGAGCTGCGCCCCGACCTCACCAAGCGCCCACGTGGGGCAGCGCTACAGCTGGGTGTGCCACACCTGCACTGTGGCACTCCGCTGCTGACTCCTCACTTGGTTTTCGTTCTTTTTTTCCTTTCTAGATCCTTGTTAATTGCATATTAGAGCTCCTGGATTTTCTTTATTTTTTTTCATTTTTATCTACTTCTGTTTTACTGTGTGTTTTCTTTGAGGGGGGTTGCTTTTGAGATAGAGTCCGAGGGCTGGGGAGAGAGCCCAGTAGAATAAGCGCCTGCCTGGCAAGCGCAAGGGCCTGAGTTCAATCCCCCGTTCCACAAAAAAAAAAAGCCCTACTACGTTATCCTGACTAATCTCGGACTTATCATGGGCTCCTGCTTGGCTTCACACTCAGGGATCCTTCTGCCTCTTCCTCTGCTCCCCCACCCTATGCTGAGGTCCTAGGCACACAGACCACATCTCTCTGCATTCAGTTTGCAGGGAAGGGGCTGCTTTTCTTCTAGCTTCATTTCTCTTTCAACACTTGGACTGGTTCAAAATGATTTTTTTTCTTTTTCTTTCTTTGTTTTTTTTTTTTTTTTTTTTTTTTTTTTTTTTTTTTTTTTTTTTTTTTTTTTTTTTTTTTTTTTTTTTTTTTTTTTTTTTTTTTTTTTTTTTTTTTTTTTTTTTTTTTTTTTTTTGCGGTCCTGGGGTTCGAACTCAGGACCTTGCACTTGCCCGACAGGCACTTGTGCCACAGAGCTATCTCCCCAGCCCCTCAAAATGATTTTTGCAGGGTTGGGGATACAGCTCAGTAGCATAAGCGCCTGCCTGACAAGGACAAGGTCCTGAGTTTGATTTCTAGTACCACAAAAAATAATAAAAAATACAATTATTTTGTATGACATATTTAATTCCTAGTCCTCTTTCATGTTCCTTATTTGCAAGGAGGTGAAAGTCTTTTCATTGACTGGTTGGTTTAGGGTTTTTCACCCTGCCTTGCTCTAGTGTGTGTTTGTTTTTGTTTTTGTATTTAGTACAGGGTCTCACTACACCAATTGGACTCGTAGTGATTCTCCTGCTTCCAGCATCCCAAGCGCTGGGATTACAGGCACACACCTGTAATCCACCACCCCAGTCTTCTGGCATTTAGGTTTATCGTCTCTGATTGCTCTGAAAGAATGTTCAGCTTTGCTTGGCTTGCTGCCTGAGTTTCCCATTCCCTGTCATCTTCTTTTCTTAGCATATTTGCTGTCTCCCATCTGTCACATTAAATAATTTCCTGATTGCTACCTGGTTGTAGTTTTGGTGTGGGGCTGTGAAATCCTGATGGCCAGGGCCACCGCCTGCCACCATGCCTGGCCATTCATTTCTTACAGCACTTGGTTTGTTCATCAAGCTGTGTCATGGCGGGTGTGTGTCGGGGAAGCACGAAGCGCAGGCCTGGTGCTGTGGACTTGCAGCCACCTGTGAGGACCTTGGGCGGTGGGAGCTGTGCTGGTGGCACGGCCGTGCACGCAGGAATGAGCGCGCTCATGTCCCTTCTGCTCCGCATGCCCCCTCTGCACAGCTAACCGGGGCTTCTCGATTGGCATCGGGGACGTCACTCCCGGCCAGGGCCTGCTAAAGGCCAAGCACGAGCTCCTGGATGCCGGCTACAAGAAGTGCGACGAGTACATCGAGGCTCTGAACACAGGCAAGCTGCAGCAGCAGCCCGGCTGCACCGCCGAGGAGACGCTGGAGGTGAGGCGCCCCATGTCTGGACAGCCACAGCCTCACAGAGCAAGGAGCTCCTTGGGGACACTTCCCGGGGCTGGGCCACAAGCCCTGGAGAACGGTAGCAGAGGAACAGGAAGCGGGGCAGTGGCTCCGCGTGCGTGCGGTCGTGCTGTCTGTCGGCAAGGCAGGGCCTGTGATCAGGCCGTTCCTCCTGGCCTCCAGGCTGTGAGATGCCCCTGTGTCTCAGGGCCCACGTGAGGCTTTGGTTCTCAAGTCACACCCAGCCCCTGTGGCTCCAGTGCCTCTGTTTCCTCTGTCAGCACCGTCCAGTAGAAGCTGAGCACAGACAGCTCTCAGTGAGTGGTCTTTCAGGTGTTTGGAAGCAGGGTCTCACTCTGTGGCCCCAGCTGGCCTTGAACTTGCAATGCTCCTCCTGCCTCTCCAGTGCTGGTTTTACAGGCATGTGCCGCCCTGCCTGATGTGGATGGTATTTAAGGAGACTAGGTTCAGGTGCGGTAATACTCACCTGTAATTACAGCACTCCTCAAGGCTAAAGCAGGAGTACTACCATAAGCTCAAGGCCAACCTGGACTTGCAATGTCCAAGGTCCAAATAGTGAGACCTTGTCTCAGAAAAACTAGAGAGAGTAGGACACAGGAGGGGAAAGTGTCTGATAGTTGTGTCCCTAGCTGTTACCCGTCACATTGGAGCTGAGCTGTTGCACTCTGGCTGGCGCACCAGCCTGTGTCCCTTCTGCCCTCTGCCGTGCCTGTGTCCCTGAGACTTATCAGCAGGATGCTCATGGAGCAGCCATGTCTGGTTGGAAACATGAGAAGCCAGAGCTGTGAGAGAGCCCTGTGTTCACTCATTCTTTTCTTTTGTCTTTTTGGGACAGGGTCTCACTGTGCAGTTCAGGCTGGCCTTGAGCTCACTTTGATAGCCCAGGCTGGCCTTGAACTCGCACTGATCCTCCTGCCTCAGCCTCCCAAGTGCTGGGATTATAGCTTGCGCCACCACGCCCGGCTTGTTCACTCATTCTTGATCTCGCTGAGTCTTGGGCAAAAGGGAAAAGGTGAAGTGCATGCTGCTTATTACCACCTAGCTAGGACATGACAGGAGGCCTCAGGAGGACCACTTGTTGGATTTTGAGGACAGGATCTTGCAGTGTAGTTCAGACTGGCCTTGAATTCACTACATAGCCAAATCTGGCCCCAAACTCTCCCCAGCCCTGCCTCAGCCTCCCAAGTGCTGGGATTTCAGACATTTGTCAGGAGCATTTTGAACAGAGTGGCGCATCCTAATTGGTTCAGTGTGGTGAGCTGGGCGTGAGTGACCTCGTGTGGACACGTGTGGGCCTGCCTGTTGCCTCAGAGTCACCTCAGCACATGCTCAGTGGTATAGAGTCAGACTGCTTGGCAGGGAAAGGGCAGGCTGTGTAAGCGCCAGGCAGTGCCTCACCAGCAGCACAGCGTCCGCTCCCTCAGGGTGCACGCACGTGTGCAGCGGCAGCTACAGACGCAACTGCAGGGCGCTAGGTGGTGCCCTGTGCAGCCTCCTCTGGGCTGGGTGGCGAGTGGTCAGCGTCTGTGGCACAGCACCTTTTGCCCCCACGCTCCTACGTGACATGGGGGCTTGCGTAATCAAGGCGTTTTAGACCTTTAAGGCTCGGAAACATTTACAGTATCTTGCTTTTGAGTGTCTGGGACCCGCAGAGCCAGGGAGCACAGCCCTGACACATTTCCTTCTGTCCCAGTAGGCCCTGATCCTGAAGGAGCTGTCAGTGATACGCGACCACGCGGGCAGCGCCTGCCTCCGTGAGCTGGACAAGAGCAACAGCCCCCTCACCATGGCACTGTGTGGCTCCAAAGGTGCGGGGTCCTGCGTGTGCATGGAGAGCATCCCACCGTGCCCGCACTGCAGTCAGGCTGGGCGGGGGCAGGCCCCGTGGTTCTCCATGTGTGAGGAGGCTTCCCGCCTGAGCAGGCTGATGTGGGAGGGTCTCTGAGTCTGAGGGTTTCTTCAGCAAACTTGATCCCAGGAGGAGGCCAGGCCTCCTTGGTGGTGTCTTCAATACTGCACCAGATAGTTCTGCCCTGTGGGTGCCCAGCCCACCTCTTAGGTGCCCAGCCTCCCCAGCCTTCTACACTGCTGGGAAGTGTAGGTCGAAGGCCGTAACTGTGCTGCCTCTTACTCTGCCCTCCTGTTTCCTCTTCCCGCACCTGGTCTCTACCCCTCACTTTCCCCTTCCTATTTTTGGTTTTTCGGATATTATTTGTTCATCTTGGTGGTTTTGTTTTGTTTTGTTTTCGAGATAGGATTTAAACTCACAGAGTGATCCATACTAGCCCTGAACTTGAGATCTTCCTGGCTCTGCCTCCCAAGTACAAGCAGCACCACACCTGCCTCCTTTTCTCTAACCCCACTTTGGAAGTCCCTTACCTAACCCTCCTTAGTGTCCAGACTCTGTATCCTCAGAGGTCCAGCCTGGTGGCTGCTGCTGCTTGTGTGTGTGTGTGTGTGTGTGTGTGTGTGTGTGTGTGTGTAGGTACACACATGCGCGCTTTTGTGTGCATCCACCCACATGCCAGGAGTCTGAACTGAGCACCTTGCGCTTGCCAGGCAGATCCTGCCCAAACCCTATTGCTGCCTTCTTAAATACAACTAGGGCTAGGTATGGTGGTACACATCTGTAGTTTCATATATTCAAGACTGAGGCAGGAGGATCCCAAGTGCTAAACTTGCCTGGGCAACTTATCGAGACTGTTTCAGGCTAAACTTTTCAAAAGACTTAAGATTGTAGGGTGGTGGTAGACAACTGGTCTAGGCGGTGGTACCTGTGCCGCATAGCGGGGCAGTGGGGAGACATGCCTGGCTCTTCCCCACCTTCCCTCACTCCAGTCGTGCTCCGGAGCCTGCACCCTCGCTGCCTTCCCCCGTGACTGATGGCTCCACCCTGCCCCATTTTGTTCCACCCTTCACCACCCTGGGACAGAGCTTGCTGAGCATCTGGGCCGTGCAGGGCCCTCTTCCTGCGTGAGCCCTCGCATCTGCGTGTATGCTTGAGTAGTTACGCCCCGGACCTCTCCCCAGGTTCCTTCATTAACATATCACAGATGATCGCCTGCGTGGGACAGCAGGCCATCAGCGGCTCCCGCGTCCCAGACGGCTTTGAAAACAGGTCCTTGCCTCACTTTGAGAAACACTCAAAGGTAAGTGAGGGTGGGAGTAGAAGTGTGGGCTTTGAGGGTCTGTTGATCCAGATGGTCCTCCGAAGGCAGAGACCAATGTGGACACAAGTCCTTGGGCCCATCCTGTGGTCTTTTTTTTTGGGGGGGGGGCTGTTTTACAGTCGCAGTATCCCATCCGTCCATTTGGTGTACCGTGCAGTGACTGTCAGTGCGCTCTGAGTGTCCTGTATCCCTCACCCCAGGCTGCTTTTGGGGCCTTTCTGGTTCAAATGAACCAGATGGTTCAAATGAACCGAATGGTTCACATACCCATAAACATGCGCAGCGCAGGGTATGTTTGGGAAGTGAACAGTCTGCCCACAGGAAGCATGCCCAACAGTCACTTCCCAGGGCATGGGCGAGCTGCCCACAGGCCCTGTACTGCCCTGAGCTTAGGTCTCCTCTCCTGTGCCGCTGGCCTGCCTCCAGCAGCAGTGCTGGCCTGCCGGGGCGTGGCATTGCCTTCCCTAGGAGGCTTGTCTGTCCAAGTCACGCTGCCTCGAGTGCTCCCTGTTTCCTGGGAACAAGTTGCTCATCTATTTAGAGTCTAAAGATATGGGGCATTTTCTAATTTGTGTGGGTTTTTAAATCACAGACCGTGAACTGTTTGTTTTGTTTTTCTTTTTATTCCTTCCCTAGCTCCCAGCTGCCAAAGGCTTTGTGGCCAACAGCTTTTATTCTGGTTTGACACCAACCGAGTTTTTCTTCCACACTATGGCTGGGCGGGAAGGCCTAGTGGACACCGCCGTGAAGACCGCGGAAACCGGATACATGCAGGTAACTGGAAAAACAGGGCCCAGAGCACCCAGCAGGACGGCGGGGCAGCATTGGCTGCTTGGCGCATGCAGATTTTACACAATAAACTCTTAACACCTGCTCTCAAGGGGAAGATTTCAAAATGCAGGTGGCCTGGAAATGAAGAATGAAAATGTAACATATTCCTCATCTTTGTGTGTACTGTGCCTGGCTAACATTGGGCTAAAGCCACACAGACCAGAGCTTGAGGAGGCACTTGAAGAGGACATGCTGAAGTGTGTCCAAGAACAGGCCTCAGAACCCCTCCACCCCTAAGTCCCAGCATGTCCAAGGTGACAGCACCTATCCTCAGGAGCCTTCCAGTGCCCACCTGGCAACTAGTTAGGTCATTCAGTGTTAAGCCGTTAGTTAGCTTCACCAGCTGCATCAGCAGGGACGCCGCTTCATCATGATGATGGACTTGGGCACAGGGTGAACTGGGGGATTATCTGTGCTTGGGAGTTGTTTTGAGGAGGCATTTTTGTTTCTTGGGAGTCTGGGGGGGAGGATTTTGGAAGCAGGGTCTCCTGTAGTTCACATATAGCTGCCTTGAACTCCTTACATCGCCAACACTGGCCTCAAACTGACAGCGATCCTCAGGTGGGCCCCACTTCTCCTAGCCTACGCTTGAGTTTCATGCCATGCCACAAACGTGTCCGTAGCAGCAGAGGACTGAGAACTGTCCTAAGGCCCCAGCAAGGCTCCTTCAGTCTCCTGTGATTGTGTCTTCCTGCCGCGAGTCCTGCAGATTGGTGTGGTGCTAGGCATGCGGCCAAGGCTCCTACTGAGCTGCTGTCCTCCATGGCCTTTCATGTTCCTAACTAGTTCCAGCGCCCATTAAAGCTGGTGCTCTGTGCCGCTAGGTCCCCAGCCTTGTGTCCTCTCCATCCCTACTCCGGGAGCTTGGCCCTCTCCATAAGGAGGCCAGAATTGCAGAGCCAGAGGTGGCGCAGCGGGAACACAGAGGGTGGAGAGAGTGGAAATGGTCACGCCAGTTCCCAGGCCTCTCCTGTACCCCGTTGGGCATTGGTGGCTGCTCAGTCAGCTTCTGGTGGGAAACTCCTTACGGTTCTGGAGTGCTGCTCTGAGAACCGTGGCAGACTCCGAGGTGCCCCTGCCATGGTGTGCTTTTGGCTTTGGTTTTTGTGTGTGTGGGTATTTGGTACAGGGTCTTACTGTGCAGCTCGGGCTCATAATGATGCTCCTGTTTTCAGCCTCCCCAGCGCTGGGATCACAGGTGTGTGCCACCGCGCTTGGACTCAGTCTCAGGCGGGACCAGTGTGGTATGGGGTACTGGTGCTGGCTTTGGTGTTTGTCGTTACCTTTTTTGAAGTAGGCAGTGCAGCATGTTAACAACAGGAGCTCCACCGGAGAGGAGATATGCTTTAATTCCCTGGAGGAAGATCTCTGGTTGTCAGAGCCACTGTGCACCGCTGTCTGGAGACTCCTCCCAACAGGGGATGGGGCTGCCGCCTGCTGGTTGTCATCCTTGCTCCATCTTCTTTCCCCTGTGCCAGAAGGGGCTGCTTCTGGTCCTCTGTAATTCATATTGATGTCTTCAGGAGTCCTGGCTTAAATTTCTTAAAAACGTAAAGCATGGACCAGCCAGATAGCTCAGTGGATTAAAGCACCTGCTTAGACAGACACAGGGCCAGGGGTTTGACCCTCAGCCTACTGGGACATGCTGAGAAGGCAGTTGAGACCAGGTGTGATGGCGCATGCCTGTAATCTCAGTGCTCGGGAGGCTGAAAATAGAATCACTGTGAGTCTGATGTATGTAGTAAGATTTTGTAGATCCTGCACTAAATACATTTTTAAAAAAAAGCATGGCATTAACTCACCTGTGAGGGAGAAGAGGGGAGGCGAAGCCACCTAGGAGAAGTGTGTTGGTGGAGGAACTCCAAACATGGGGTGCTGGGGTTGGAAGGAGTTTTCAGTCTCCCTGAAGGGGCTGGGCAGGCCCTCTCGTGTTGTCACTCTCAGGGTCAGGAGATGCTCCTGAGGGATTTCTAACAGTGTTTTTGTGTGGTTCAAGTACTGGGGATAAAACTCACAGCCCTTCACTCAGCCACATCCTTAGCCCTTCACCCCTTTGCTCAATTTTTGTGTTCTAAGACAGCGTCCTACTGTCTCTCAGTTGCCCCGACTGGTCTGGAACAGAAGATTCTTCTGCCTTAGCCTCCCAGAGTGCTGGGATTACAGATGTGCACATCACATCGGCTTTTTTGTGATTAAAGTTCTTGTATCGTAACCGTGGGCCAGGACTGTGGCCCAGTGTTAGAGCATTAGTATGCACAGGCTCTTGGGTTGAACCCACAGATAGCAAAAAATAAGAAGTGCTCTGCCCTTGAAAGCCCAAGTTGCACATCTCGTACTGTGCGGGTGGGTGGTGGTAACGAAGCTGGGCCCTCTGCTGCTCTTCCTCCAGCGACGGCTTGTCAAGTCCCTCGAAGACCTCTGCTCCCAGTACGACCTGACAGTCCGCAGCTCCACTGGCGATATCATCCAGTTCATTTATGGGGGCGACGGCTTAGACCCTGCAGCCATGGAGGGAAAGGATGAGCCCCTGGAGTTTAGGAGGGTTCTGGACAACATCAGGGTAAGATCCGCAGCATGCCTCTGGGTGCTGCAGCCGTGGGGGCTGTGCAGGACCTCCTCCTTCTCTGGCACCTCACCTAAGTACAGATTGATATTTTTCTCTTTGGGCTACTCCACATAATTTGCAGTATGTAAAGGGAAAGATACGTGTCTAGGACTGGCAATATCAAATGCCAGTTGTGAGGCTGGTGTTTCTCTCTGTGTCTAGCATACTACAGACTGGTTTTTAAGTCTTGGCAGTGGAGCAGGCCCATTTCACACTCTGTGTCTGGGAATTTAATTTGGAGCAGTCTCTTGAGGGGTAGTTTGACAGTATTGATCTGGATTTACATGCATGCGCCTTTGGACCCAGAAGTTCCACGTGCAGAAAGTGGCCCTTGAATGTGCGCAGAATGCTTTGTCCACGTTGTAGGTGGGGAGGAGCCCTCAGCAGAGCGCAGGCCACAGCCACAGTGGCCTGGCCTCACAGTGGGGAGCACGCAGCCTCAAGGAGCGGGGTCATCTAAGCAGCTTGAGGCTGTTAAAGCGTTTCTTCTTCTGAAATGTCTGAGTTTGCTGTTGGTGTTCAACAGGGTGCATTTTTAGGCATATCTGGCCTGGGGTAGAAGTTTGAAAATAATAGAACAATACACACCAAAGGCAGAAGTCTTGGCATACTATGGAGCATCAGCTTACCTGGTGTTCACCCTTATGTGGAAGGGGAGCGCGCACTAGGGGTGCCTGCACGTGCCAATAATCCCAGCACTAGGGAGGCTGTGGCAGAAGCATCGCGGCGCTTGAGGCTAGCCTGAATTACAGAGCGAGGCCCTATCTCAAAGAGGGAAAGAGAGTGCCAGGGAAGGTGCGTGCACAGTTTGTTTTGGAAGAAAAATGACAGGCTAAGCCAGGTGACCACTTGGACACCCCCTCCCCTATGCCACCCCCACCTACACCCCCACGCCGTGCTGCTCCTTCCCACCCCCAGGCCGTCTACTTGTGTCCCAGCGAGCCTGCGCTCAGCAAGAACGAGCTGGCCCTGACCACCGAGGCCATCATGAAGAAGGACGAGTTCCTGTGCTGCCAGGACAGCTTCCTGCAGGTAAGCGCGGCCCGCTGCCCACCCACAATGCCAGGAGCCTGCGCACCAAGTGATGCAGCGGAGCAGATGAGCTGGGGGGGGGGGGTCTCATGGCTGCGCCGCTGAGGGCTGGACCCAGGGCCTTGGTGATGAGTGGGCGCCCTGCCCCGAGCTGCACCCCAGCCTTGGTGCTGCTTCACCTGTAACACACAGTTGTTCTGCAGTAAGAGGCTCAATCATGGTCTACGCAGAGACTTACTGGTGAGCATGAGGAACCTGGCCTCATGTCTCTCGCAGATGCAGCTTGTGAGAAAACTGCCTCTTGGGCCCGTTGGCTATCAGGAGCCCCGCCCTCTTCCCTACCTTCCTTCCACTGTTAGGCCTGGACGATGTGTTCTGTCCTGACTGTGATAGTAGCACAACTTGGCTGCGACTCGCCTTAAGTTACTCTTTGCTCACTGGATCCCAGACCCATTGAGCCTTCTGTACTCTTCCTGTTACCTTGAAACCCTCTTGTGCATCTTCTAGTTGGCTTTCGTTTGGCAGTTAATTGTGCAGCTCCTCGCACACTGGCTATGGCTCAGGTCAGAAACTGCGGGGTAGAGCAGTCCATACACGGTTGCCCGTGTGCAGTGGTTGTCACCCCAGAGACGCAGGCTGGGAGGTGCTTCTCAGTGTGGACCGAAGGGACGCTCGAGTGAGTCTCTGCCCAGGGAGCCCTGCGTCCCTCTCTGCCTCCCTGGCCCTTTCTGTCTCTGTCTCTGTCTCCATCTCCATCTCCATCTGTCTCCCAGTCTCTGTCTCTTCTATGGATGCATGTGAGGAGGAAAGAACCTCTTCCGGGTGGTATGGCTCACCTCCAGGCTGGGGCTGGCCTCAGTGCTTTTGGGTTTTTCCCTCAATTTTTGTCCTCCCTTTTAAAAAATAAATCAGATTGTAATTTGATTTTTCTACAGGCCAGTGTTTAATTATTTTTCTCTCTGATCCTAAAGATTTTAAGATGGGCTGTGAGCACAGCAAGGTCCTGCGCTGGCACGGTGGGGGTGCCAGCGTGGAGGGTAGCTGGGGGTTGCAGTTCTTCAGCGGGCTCAGGGACGGCACATCGTGGTCCCAGTTCTGCGTATGCGAGCTTCGCTTCACTCCATTTCGTTCCTCGCTGGTGACATCCTAACCAGCAGTTTTTGTGCACTGAGATGGGTTTCAGTACCCTGCGTGTCATCACGTGGCAGGTCTGGGATGAAGGAAGGCTCTCCGCTTGTCCCTCCTTCCTCAGGCCCTGTCTCTGGGGGGCGCAGATAGGTCTGAGATCTGCAGGCCGGGGCAGCTCTGTCTGAGCTGTCAAATGTTCTCCAGTGGCAGCGGCTCAACCGAAACTGAGGGCCAGCGGCAGGCAGCCTGAGATTCTTACAGCTGGGTGTCAGGCTCCTTGTCCAGGGCCCTGTCCAGTGTATTTGTGTTGTCACTTTCCTGAGTTACTAGTCCCTGCTTCAGTTTTCCTTCCCAGTAAATGAGCTTTGTCTTCTTCCCTTTAGTCAAACTTCTAGGATCTCTGTCCTCAGCTCTGTGTAAGGAAGTCTTCCATGTGGAGTGCTGGAAGTAATCCCATGCCTGGTGAGCTGTGGTTTGTTGTCTACCTCTCACTCCTGGGGTGCAGAGCTCCTCCCAGTTGCATACCCTGTGGGCTTGCTCCTCTTCCCTGTGCCCGCAGATGAGGCAGCCTTTAACCCCCAGCTGTCAGATGGCCTGGCCCTGGCCAGGCAGGTGGTGGGCGTGCAGCAGTACAGAGAGGCTTGTTCTCTCCGTGGAGCGGTGGAGCAGGGAACCCGAGTGCCGTCCGGAGTGTCTGTCCTCTGCCCTGCGGTGACTGGCACTGTCAGCAAGTGGAGCCTCAGATTCCTGGTTAATGGGTCTGGGGAGTTTCCTTCAAAGGCGGCAGCCTCTTGGGGATTTTAAATTCTTGCAAATTAATAAAAATGCTTTTTTAAGCACAAGTCCTGTGCGTGTCTCCACACTTCCCCAGGGAGAAAAAAGAGTTGGCCACCACAGGCAGTCAAGAGGAAGCCCCAGGCAAGTTGGGCTCCTGGCCACGGGCGATTTGCTCAGTGGTTAGAGACGTCGGCACAGCAGACTCTGGGTAACCTGTTGGTCTCATTCAGTCCTCCTGAGTCCTCAACTCTGCAGTGGTGGCATCACTTACGCCTTGTGTCTCGGGAGGCCCCACAAGCCAGGTGACACCAGGCTGGCACAGCCAGTGAGTCAGGGAGCAGCGCTATGGCTGTCTAAACAGAAGAACATAGCTGGCTTGGGCGGTGCTCCACGCCCAGAGTCCAGCAGTGGGAAGGCTGAGGCAGGAAGACCACTCAAGCCCAGGCATTTCAGCCTAGCCTGAGCAACATAAACCAGACCTCAAAAAGAAAAGAAAAAGAAATCAAATTCTAGTGTTTCATTCTCAGAAAAAAGGAATACCTAGAATCTCTAGGTAGCCTACGGGAGATAAAGAGGAGGCTTATTTTTGCAGGGTTAAGATAGATGAAGACTACAGAGCCACGGCTGTGGGGAGAGCGGTATCCAGGAACGCTGGCAGAGTTGGGCAGTGTGGGTCCAGGGACGTGAAGCAGGGGCTGAGGCCAGCAGGGTGCGACCTCCGCACAGTCGTTGCTGTTTTGTTGAGATGCAGCCTGTCTACAGAGCTGTGCCTGTGTGGCGTATTCACCTCAGTCATCGTGGCTTCAGTGCATACAGATTTATGACTGTTATCCCTTCCTCCGATTATTCCCCTTACGGGGAGGTAGTGACCTTCTTTGTCTCTCATAATCAGTCTTGGCTTAAAATTCACATTGTCTACAAATAGGGTAGCAACCCCTGCTTTTTTGGGGAGCTGGAGATCAAACTCAGGTCCTTACGCTTTCCAGGGAGGTGCTTATACCATTCAGCTGTCTTCCAGGCCTCCAGGATCTTGCTTCTTGATCCAGTCTGCCAATCTGTTTTCTTTGATCGGTGGATTAAGACCACCAGCATTGGTGGTTATCACTGACACATAGGACTTATCCCTGTCATGTCATTTTCCTGTTGTTGGCTCCCCCTTTTTGTCCCTGTTCTGTTTTGCCAGATAAACTCCTTCTGCTGGGGTCCATGGAGTTGTGGTCCTTGTTATCTTTTTCTAGAATGTGCTTCAGAATGTGTTGGAGTGCTGGCTTATTGGCCGTGAATTCCTTCAGGTGTTCTTTGTCAAAGAAGTAGCTTATGGGCCGGGGATATAGCTCAGCAGCAGAAGCACCTGCCTGGCAAGTACAAGGTTCAGAGTTCCGTCTCCAGTACCAAAAAAAAAAAAGTATCCTATGTCTCCATCAGCTTTGAAAGATAGATTTGCAGGGTACATCAGCCTGGGCTGGAGATGGTTTTCTTTTAGGACTTGAAATACTTTCCTCCAGGTCGTCCTTGACTTGAGGGTTTGTGTTGAGAAGTTCACTGTGATTTCCTTTATAGGTGATTTGTTTCTTTTCTCTAACAGCTTTTAATATTCTGGTCTTATCTTATAGACCCTATACTAAATACATTTTAAAAAAAAATTCTAACGTTGAATTTCTCAAATGGTGACTATGAAATGTCTGGCTATAGACTGCCCTCGCCCTCCGGTACTGGGGTTAGAACTCAGGACCTTGCATTTGCCAAGGAGACTTTTAAGCCCCTGAGCTATCTCCCAAGCCCATTATAGACTTTTGACCATAGTCAACTGGGTTCTGTGTGCCTCACTTAGCTATATGTAAAATTCTTTTTCCCTGCCAGGGAAGTTTCATCATAGCTTCAGGAGAAATCCTAGAGGCACAAAGTGAGAACTGTGGGACTGGAGATCATGGGGGTGCAGGACCACGTGGGGAGCCAGAGGAGGGGCCCAGTGCCCCAGTCCCTGGAAGGGAGGCGGGCTGCAGGCATCAGGGCCTGAGTGGTTGGAGTAGTGCCCGAGGACACTGCTGCAGAGTCTGTACCCAGCGGGCTTGGGAGGCCCTGGGAAGGCCTGCAGTGGCTCCAGGGTGCACGCTGTGTCCTTTGTGCCATCCTCTGAGCCACCACCAAACCTGAGAGACCTGTCGTATGTGATTAGAGCTTAGGAAATGAATTGTATCATCCAAGTTACTGAAAAACAAATGACTTGATGTTTGCTCTGTTCATCCTTCAGGAAATAAAAAAATTCATTAAGGGGGTTTCTGAGAAGATCAAGAAAACCAGAGATAAATACGGCATCAACGATAACGGCACAACAGAGGTAATGGCCTTCCCGGACCCATGCGGCTGCAGGTTTGCTGGTGCCGCTGGCCCGCACTAACTGTGCGTCTGCTTCTGTGCCTCCAGCCCCGAGTGCTGTACCAGCTGGACCGGATCACGCCCACCCAGCTAGAGAAGTTCCTGGAGACCTGCAAGGACAAGTACATGAGGTAGAGGCTGTGCGTGTCCCTCGGTGTGTCCCATGGGCACAGAGCCACTCCAGGGCTTGACCTGTCCCCTCTCCTCCAGGGATCACTAGACCACATGCACTCCACGTTACCTCTCCCCCAGGTGTGGCCTCATGTGCTGTTGCTCATTGCTGACAGTGTCAGCTGTGCTGCCCATCCCCCTCTGACCTCACATGCCCACCTGCACCTGGTCCATGGACACACTCTGGCACATTGCCACTTCCTTTCCGGCCCCAGTGGCTCCTGCAGGGTTTCTGTTGAGAGCCCGCGACCCAGAGCCTGCTGCCAGCGCCTGCCGGGCTTGTCCTTCACATTGCTCCTGTCCCTGCCTTCTCTTCCAGGGCACAGATGGAGCCAGGCTCCGCTGTGGGCGCCCTGTGCGCACAGAGCATTGGCGAGCCAGGGACCCAGATGACCCTGAAGACCTTCCACTTTGCGGGCGTGGCCTCCATGAACATCACCCTGGGTGTGCCCCGGATCAAGGAGATCATCAACGCCTCCAAGGCCATCAGGTGGCCAGCTCGTGGGGGCTCCTGGGAGCGTGATCCTTGTGTACCTGGGTGCTGTAGCAGACAGTCTGTGCCTGACACTCTGGGGCCACAGTTGAAGCAGTGCTCATGTTTTGGTTTCTGTCTTTTTGAGGTAGGGTTTCTTTCTCTATGCAGTTCAGGCTGGCCTTGAGCTCACTTTGTATCCCAGGCTGGTCTTAAACTTGCAACAGTCCTCCTGCTGGAATTATAGGCATGTGCCACCATGCCCAGCCATATTTGGTACTTTATTTTATTGTTGTCTTTTTGAGACAGGGTCTCACTATGCATGCAGTTCAGGCTGGCCTTGAGCTCACTTTTGTAACCCAGGCTGATCTCAAACTCGCATCAGTCCTCCTGCCTCAGCCTCCCAAGTGCTGGAATTGTAGGCGTGCACCACCAGGCCTGGCTCGGTATTTTAAAAAGTCATTTAAAAAATAAGGTCTGGACAGAGATTTAGCTCAGTGGCATAGCACCTGCCTGGCAATGTCCTAAGGTTGATTCCTGGTACAAAAAAGGGGGAAAAAATAAGGCTAGGTCTAGCGCCCTACACCTATAATCCCAGCCCTCAGGAGGCTGAGACAGAAGGGTGACTGTAAGTTCAGGGCCAGCCTGAGCTACCTAAGCTCTACCTCAAAAAAACAAAGGGGAGGGGACGACAGGGTCAGAGTAGAAGCAGCAGGCTTTTATGGACACAGCCAGAGCACTGTCGGAGCAGAGTTCATCCGTGCTGTCGTTATTCCCGACCTAAATGAGGCTGACCGCTTGTTTGCCCCTCGGCCTGGGGTCCTGTCCTGTGACCTCCATGGTGATTTTGTGGTAGGCTTTGTGGGGGACCTGCCTACAATGACAAAAGTCCCACTTGCCCCTGTGATGCAAATCCAACAGAAGATAACCAATATAGCATTAAAAGAAAAGTAGCTACGCCTGGTTCTAGGGCAGCACCGCTGGCATCCAGGGTGGCAAGAAGTCTGGCTGTTCACAGCAGCCCCGAGAGTACAGTGTCCGGAGCAGAGAGGCCAGCGGACCCCAGGGTCCAGGCAGGAGATTTGCAGGGAAGGGATAGAGCTGAACTGCATGAAGGGGAAGAGAACTAAAAGAGCTGCTTGGGACCAGAGAGGAGGCATAAGTAGGCTGCGCCGAGGTAGGCTCAAGGAGGGCGGTGAGCCTCGGCAGGCTGCCGTGCCGCGCCACACCGCTCCACTGCAGGTGTTCCTGCAGGTTACGCTCGGCGCCTGCAGACGGCCCTTCCCATTCACTGAGTGCATCTGTCTCCTCACAGCACCCCAATTATTACAGCCCAGCTGGACAAGGACGAGGACGCTGATTACGCCCGCCTGGTGAAAGGCAGGATTGAGAAGACCCTCCTGGGAGAGGTAAGAAATCCTCTCAGTGACGGTGACCGCAGCTGGGGTGCACCAGGGAGAGCGGCTGGCTGATGTTCTGTTCTGGGCACCACAGATCTCTGAGTACATCGAAGAAGTGTTCCTCCCCGACGACTGCTTCATCCTGGTCAAGCTGTCCCTGGAGCGGATCCGGCTTCTGCGCCTGGAAGTGAGTCCCGTAACTGAGGGCTCGAGGGCGGCCTCTGCCTGCAGCAGGGACTGTGTGCCGAGGTGCTTCCCAGAACTTCCCATTGTTTGCAGACCACAGAGCATGGTCACAGTGACATGTGTGGTCACACATCTCTGGACAGGTGGCAGCAGGGCAGGCAGCCTTTCTCTGGCACACAGGAGCCAAGGGATCCTACTTCTGGCCCTTTCCCTCCCGCCTCAGCCTCCCCAGGCTGCTCACGTGGCTGTTTGTTTTGCCCTGAGTAGCGCAGGAATTTTGACTAGAGTAGGTGTTCATTTTGGGGGTGCAACTGATGTATTTTGAAGGCTGCTACAGATATACACAGGGTCCACAAGAGCACCGTAGACAGGCATGGTATTAAAATCACACAGTGGGGGTGATGTGGGACGGAATGACCAGAGGCTTCCTAGAGCGCCCAGGACAAATGAAGCGTGGAGCCGTGAGGGGAGGAGACATGCCCCACGCCTCACGGCTGATGACCTTGCCCACAGGTGAATGCCGAGTCGGTACGCTACTCCATCTGCACCTCCAAGCTGCGTGTGAAGCCCGGTGATGTGGCCGTGCATGGCGAGGCTGTGGTGTGCATCACCCCCCGGGAGAGCAGCAAGAGCTCCATGTACTACGTTCTGCAGTTCCTAAAAGAGGAGCTCCCCAAGGTGAGGTGGTGGACACGGTTACCAGAGGGTCCCACCCACCGCCCTGGGATCAGTGAGGTTCTCTTCTTCCTCTTCTGGTCCTGTGCCTATGTGTTCTGAGACAGGGTCTCATTACATGGTCCAGGCTGGCCGTGAACTCATAGCAATCTTCCTGCTCAGCCTCCCGGGTGCTGGGATTGCATGCATGCCCCACTGTGCCTGGCAGGTTCTTTTCTCCCTGACTCTGCCGTGCCAACTCTTGCCATTGGGATCTTTAATGTGCACTTGTAGACTGTAGAGTGGGGTGTAACTTCACCCCCATGCTTTCCTCCCTGACTCCAGCAGCACACAGACACCTTACATGGCACTGACAAACCCTGCTGGCAGCTGGGGCCAGTGGAGGTCGCTAGCCAGCAGCCACACCCGGATCCCACAGTGCTGTGGTTCTGAGCCCCCCGTCACGGGCCTCAGGTGTCTTGTCTGGGCCAGGTGGTGGTGCAGGGCATTCCCGAGGTGTCCAGAGCCGTCATCCACATCGATGAGCAGAGCGGGAAGGAGAAGTACAAGCTGCTGGTGGAGGGCGACAATCTGCGGGCAGTCATGGCCACCCACGGCGTGAAGGGCACTCGGACAAGCTCCAACAACACCTACGAGGTACACTGGGCTTGGCTGTGCGCCGTGGCCACCAGCCCGGCTCTGCTCACTGCTGTGGATCCTAGGAAGTAGCCAAGTTTGCTTGAGCTTGCTGGACAGAGGAGGCAGCGGGGGGAGGTCACAGCTGCATCCAGGCAGGGCCGCCTCCGCTCACCTCTCCCTCTGCAGGTGGAGAAGACGCTGGGCATTGAGGCAGCGCGGACAACCATCATCAACGAGATCCAGTACACGATGGTCAACCATGGCATGAGCATCGACCGCAGGCACGTGATGCTGCTGTCGGACCTCATGACCTACAAGGTGCGTGGGTGCAGTGCCCAGCTGCCGGGTCTCCCTGGCCTTCCCACAGCAGGACAGTGCTGCAGGACCAGAGGAGATAAGATGTCACTATCACCCACAAAGCGAGGCCTGGCGTGGGGCAGGTGCTCTGGTGAATCCCAGCGTGGGAACTGTAGCCCTGAGGCTCAGGCCTGTTGGGCGTAGCGCTGGAGCTCTGCGGAGTTCTGTGACAGTTCCCCAGCTTCACCCCACAGCGAAGCCAGCTGCAATCCCAGCACTTGGAGGCTGAGGCAGGGGGATGGATCCCCAGGAGGTTAAGTCAGCCGGACTACCTAGGAAGTTCACAGCCAGTGAACTAAAGAGTGAGGCCTTGTGTCAGGGAAAAAATTCCCTGAAGGGGAGTACCTGAGTGAATTGACTCCATACTCAGAGTTCTTAGATTTTGTATGTAAGCTGGCCGTGTGTCATGGCCCTGTTATCCCAGCACTCTGGGAGGACGAGGCAGGAGGATCCAAGTTCAAACTGAGCCTGGGCGACTTAGCAGCTGATGGAGGTGTGATTTCAGAATTTAGAAAGAGCTGGGCATTTTGCTCATTGCAAAGACCCTGGGTTCAATTCCCAGCACTCCTGAACAGACAAACATTCTGTGTTTATTTTTTGAACTATTGTAAAGAAGAAGTTCTCTACTCCACTTTTTAAAAGGTTAGACTCTCCGTTCTTCACTGCACAGCCCTGGGTAGGCACGAGGCCTCGCGGCCAGCAGCCTCTTAGGGTCCTGCCCAGCTGTGGGGGCTCTTGGTGGAGGGGCTCCTGTGCTCAGCTCAGGAGCACGCTGTGTCCTGACCACAGGGTGAGGTCCTGGGCATCACCAGGTTC
The DNA here is from genome assembly GCA_004027915.1 of Capromys pilorides. Lineage (NCBI taxonomy): Eukaryota > Metazoa > Chordata > Mammalia > Rodentia > Capromyidae > Capromys > Capromys pilorides. The sequence continues at coordinate 33,884 of PVKN010003992.1, forward strand.
GGCCTGGCCAAGATGAAGGAGAGTGTGCTGATGCTGGCGTCCTTCGAGAAGACAGCCGACCACCTCTTCGATGCAGCCTACTTTGGGCAGAAGGACTCCGTGTGTGGTAGGTCTCCTGGGGGCCCTGCGGAGGTCCCTGTTGCTCACAGCTTGGGCCAAGCTGAGCAACTCAAGCAGCAGAATCTTGTTTAAGAATAAAGCCAGGGCTGCCGGGCGTGGTGGTGCATGCCTGTAGTCCCAGCACTTGGGAGGCTGAGGCAGGAGGATCAGTGCAAGTTCAAGACCAGCCTGGGCTACAAAAGTGACCTCAAGGCCATCTTGAACTGCATAGCCAGACCCTGTCTCAAAAAGACAAAAAATAAAAAATAAACTAAAAAAAATAAAGCCAGGGACTGGGGAGATAGCTCTGTGGCACAAGTGTTTGCCTGGCAAGTGCAAGGTCATGAGTTCAAACCCCAGTCCTGCGAAAAAAAAAGAATAAAGCCACATATGAATCAGTGCCTCAAAAGCGCAAGGTCCTGAGTTCAATCCCTACTACCTTGAGAAGAAAGCCACAGCCAGGTGTGGTGCATACCAATGAACCCAGCACTTGGGAGGTGGAGGCAGGAGGATGACTTTGAGTCAAAGCCAGCCTAGGCTACATAGTGAGTTCAAGGCTAGACTGAACTGCATAGCAAGATCCTGCCCCAAAAATCAAAGCCAAAAAGAAAGCAACTTGAAAGCTAGAGAGGCCTAGCCTAGAAAACTTAGCAAGATACTGTCTAAGGATTTTTTTTTAGAAAATTTTTGTATTTATTTGTTTGTTACAGGGTCTCACTACACAGTTTAGACTGGTAGTGATCCTCCTGTCTCAGCCTCCCCAGTTTAGGGATTATAGGTTTGAACTACCATGCCCAGTTCCAGGGCCAGCATGACTTGTGGTACCAGGGATGGAACTCAGGTCCTTGAGCTTGCCAGGCAGGTACTTAGACCACTGAGCTATCTCCTCGGCCCATCTCAGTATTTAAAAAGGGCTGGGAGTGTAGCTCAGCAGTAGAGTGCCCCAAGTCTTGATTCCTAGCACCCTAAAAGGACGTCACAGATTATGGAACTGGAACCCACCAGTCTTTGGTTTCCTAAGCGTGCAGATACAGCCTCACCCCCTTCCCCCAT
>PVKN010003993.1:0-20952 GCA_004027915.1 Capromys pilorides
TTTTTTTTTTTTTTTTTTTTTTTTTCAGGACCAGCGTTCAAACTCACGACCTTGCACTTGCCCAGCAGGCACTTGTGCCATGGAGCTATCTCTCCAGCCCCTTTTTCTTATCTTTTTGAGACAGGGTCTTACTATGCAGTTCAGGCTGATCTTCAATGCACTGTGCAGCCCAGGTTGGTCTTTCGACACAAGCCTGTAACCCTAGCACCCTCAAGGAGGATCGCTGTAAATTCAAGGCCAGCCTGAACTACATAGCAAGTCCCTGTCTCAAAAGATAAAAGCAAAAATCAGGTTTGGAGAGATAGTTTGGCGAACTGAGCACCTATCTGTAAAGCGCAAGGACCCGGCTTCATTCCCCAGCACTACATTCCATCCCATTCCAGCCACCAAAACCAGGCGTGGTAGCCCACACCTGTAATTCCAGCGTCTGGGAGACTAAGACAGGAAAATCGTTCACTGCATAGTGAAACCCTGTACCAAATAAAGATTTTTTTAAAAAAAAGCAGCTGATGCTGTAATCATGCAGAGTTCAACAGAGCAAGTCTGCTCCCCAGGGGAAGGTGACTTCTTCCCTGGCTCTGGAAGCATCCAGAATGGTAAGCAAGGGGAAGAGGTGGCCCTGAGAAAATATTCAGAGCCGAGCAGCTGGCAGAGCCTGGCTGCAAAGCAGAGTGAATCCCTTCTCACAGCAAGCAGGCAAATCGGCAATAGCTAATGTAGCACTAGTCCGCTTATCCCTTTGAACAATGTGGTGGCTTTAGCAATTTTTTTGACCCACAGTGACAGAATCACAGGGAAAGAATACCCAGGCAATGGTGATTTTTCCCAGTCATGAGGACTGAACACAGGACTTTCCCACGGAGCTACATCCCCAGGCCTTATTGTTTTTTATTGTGAGACAGTGTCTCACCAAGTCACCGATCGCACAAGCTGGGCTCAAACCTGTGACCCTCCTGCCTCAGGCTCCCACGGTGCTCGACCACCTCTCACTGGGATGTGACAGCGATTCTACAGAACGTTTTTTAAATCTCCCATGGATTTTACTTCTAGGAAATATAATCAATTATTTTTTTCTAGTGTATAATGGTCTTCTCTTCTTCTAATTGGCACCTTAGTGGCCAATTAAGTCATAAGCATACTAATTAAATTGCAATAATAAATTGAACTAACTTTCAAAAACTAGTGACTTATTCAAAGGGTTAGGCATTAGGAAACCCTGTTTCTCCCATTTTTGATACTGACATAAAATTAGAAATGATACCAAAATGTTAACCACTTATAAATAGTATATGGGAAGGAAAATAGAACACAGGATAGATACCCTCAATGAATGCAAAATAAGCCGTCCTCTGGGCATTAAACAAACAGGCAACACCTTGAAGACATAAATGGTAGGTCACCTGATCAACACGTCAAAGGTAAACATGGTAAAAGGAATCTGGTCAGACACAAAAACACAGGAAAGGGAAAGTTAAAGCCTAGTCAGTTTCTATCTGTTTTATGTATCATTTCATTAGGAGGCTTGCTATGTTAACCATCCCAAGTCTACTCTACTTCAAAATATTCATGAGCCAGATTTTCTAACCCTGTGATTTCACCAGGCCAATTATGGAGCAGTGATTTCGCCATCTCCCCCTGGGAATGCCCTCCGCACTGTTGAATGCCAAGCAAAACTTTTCCACTCCAAAATGTGCACACCAGTACTAGTGAGCAGAGTGCACCCCAGGTCACACTGGAGCGGCGCAAGGTAATCATAGTGGGGCCCCACAGAGGTGATGTCCAAAGTAACAGTGTCCTTTAGGTAACATAGCTCTCCCTTGCCCCTTCTCCTTCGCACAGTGTCATTGCAAAAGCAGCTCCAAGCACACAGTAGGTGTTCAAATGTGTAGAAATGATGGTTGTGCCTCTATAAATATGATGGTGTCCCAAGAGAGAGATGGAGGCACTTTCTGTTCTGATCTTAAGCACAGGACTTCCCACAACTTGGGCAATTTTTTAAAAAAAGATATTTCCTAGGTTCCTGGGAGGGAAAATACTGGGTGCCATCCTCAGTGGCTCAGGCCGCTCCAGGTCTCCAGGGTACCTGCTGGAGACTCAGCCTTTCTGTCCTGGTCCCGTCTTCCAACAGAACTCCAAGGAAAACTGCACTGCTAGGCTGCAGACCTCAGCAACCACACCAGCTACCTGGTTTGCGTCTCTCCGCAATTCCATAAGTCCCTGGGTGATGAGGAAAAAGAGCAGTTTCAGATTTGGTTCCTACAATTCTCTGAGTTCAGAGTCCCCTAGCCCCACCCCCAGCCATGTGGAACATCTGGGAAGGTGACACCTGGTGGGCTGCAGCCTTCCCTCAATGCTGCTGCTAGTCCCGGGATTAAACCCCACTAGAGAGCTGTGCAGCCGAAACACAGGGTTGAATTCAGTCCCACAAGACCAACCAGCACCTCAGCCTCCAAATGCAAATGCAGCAAACTGCGGCAGGTGCTGACCAACCAGCTGTCTGTCAGGGTTCTAATGTCACCACCCCCCACAAGTGGTCAGTTTGCTAGAATAGCTCACAGGCCTAAGGAAACACTTGCTTCCATGTGCCCATCCTATCATTGTACAATCCAAAGTGGCTCTTTTAAAATCATCTGCTTTTTTCCCCCAAGTAAACAATCAAAGGAGGAAAATTGAATGTATTTTGCATTTGTGGGATTTGAGCCTCAGTTGTTTCTTGGCACTCAATATTAAATAATTACCAAATTGCTAAGTCATTTTATCATGACCTGAAAGTCTTGAGGGAACAGTTAGTGGTCTAGTGGCTGAGAGGAAGTGAGCCTCTACTGAATTTGCTGCCAACTAGTTAACAGCATTTTTTTTTTTCAGAGGCTTCCTGTAGGTCCACTAGCAGGGGTAAACAGATTTCTTTTTCTTTTTCTTTTTTTTTCTGCCTTTTTGAGACAGGGTCTTGCTATGCAGTTCAGGCTGGCCTTGAGCTCACTTTTATAGCCCAGGCTGGTCTTGAACTTGCACCGATCCTCCTGCCTCAGCCTCCCAAGTGCTGGGATTACAGGCATGCGCCACCACGCCTGGCGTAAACAGGTTTCTTTGTTATTCTATAAGGCAGCAGTCCTCACCACTGTTAGAAAGGAGGGTTTGAGGCTATCAGACTCCTAAGGTGGCACAAAGCCGGAACAAAGCATCTTTCTGATTCAAATATATTTTTCCATGTTTTGAGCCTAAGTACAAAGCTGAGATTAATCAGTATCGTCATACCACAAGCCCTGTTATAGCCTCAAAGGGATTTTTTCCACTCATATAAAGCTGAGAGAACAGAGGCTACAATTCATGTAAACTGTTTGTACAGATTTAAAAAAAAAAAATTGGACTTACAGTAATCAGACTGCAGACTGTTATTAAACATACAGTGTACATATATAATTTTCTGGCTTCTGTTGATTCACCAGCTTTCTAGATGCTCATTTTGTTTAAATGATGAAATAAAGACAACTGCTTACAAGGGAGGAAGGACAAAACCAACTGGGGATACAGAAGGGAAAAACAGGTAAGGGCAAGACACTGCAGGACTGCAGTCTCCAGACCACGGGCTCACAGAAGAGGTCTTCTGCACCACAATTATCTTCTCTGAGATCTCATTTATCAATACATTTCTTTTTCTTTCTTTTTTTTCTTTTTTTTTTTTTTTGTCTTTTTGAGACAGGGTCTCACTACGCAGTTCAGGCTGGCGTTGAACTCACTTTTATAGCCCAGGCTGATCTCGAACTCACAATGATCCTCCTGCCTCTACTTCCTGGGTGCTGGGATTAAAGGTGTGCACCACCGATGCCCTGCTTGAAGTTTTCATTTTAGAGATGTGTGGATGAATAATATTGCCTCAGCCTCCCAAGTGCTGGGATTACAGACATGTGCCACCACACCTGGCATCAATACATTTCTTATGAAGAAAACCTCTGTATTGTTGCAAGGTTTTATAGTGTTTAATAGTATGATCGCTGCACCATAGCTAAACCACAGATTCCTGTAAGCCACCTAATTTGATGAGGCAGACTTTTATTCTCACATTTAAGCAGTATAAATGTGAGCTAGGAACCCTCTAAAACCCTAAAACAGTAACAAAAAGGAAAAGATGTTAACATTGGGACCGAGATATAGCTCAGCAGGCACAGCGCCTGCCTGGCAAGCAGAAGGCTGTGAGTTTGATTCCTGGTCAAAAAAAAAAAAAAGAGCCAGATGAGGGAAGAGGAATTAAAGAGCAGACTATCCTGTATTTGTTCACCTCAGATACAGAGGGTGTCAAAAATTAATTATTAATAACAGTTATGGTACAAAAGGTGATCAAGTGCCATATGTGCTCCACTGTAAAGAATGCAGGTACTTCCTGTCATTTTCCCAGGTAAAATACCGTGGTGCATCTCCCTAGACTCTGACCCAAGGGGCAAGGAAGGCTTGAGTACTCGGCATTCAAGAAAGGGCAAGAGAAGGAAGAAAAATCCTGGAAGTGAAGACTTCCAGGTTTTAAGCAGAGATAAATTTCAGCCAGTATATGTTCTAGAAAAAAAAACCTAGTGGGAGCTCTTAACATGCTGAGCCTCTGCAGTGGCTACGAAGTGGCCTTCACCAGTAAGTTCATTCCAGCAGTAGACAAGCACATTCGCTGGGAGGCTGAGGGACACAGAGCATCCTTAAGGCTTTAGATATGAAGTGGGTTTTGTTTTGTTCTGTTTTGTCTTTTTGAGACAGGGTCTCACTATGTAGTTCAGGCTGCCCTTGAGCTCACTTTGTAGCCCAGGCTGGTCTTGAACTCACAGTGATCCTCCTGCCTCAACCTCCTGGGTGCTGGGATTAAAGGTGTGCTGCTTGAAGTTTTCATTTTAGAGATATGGGGATAAATAATATTGAAGCTCCAAAATAAGTACCGAATCAGAGTTTAAATAGCAACCTGATAAAAACACAACAGTGGAACTAAAAAATAAGAACGACAGAGAAAACCTAAAAACTGGCATCTCTCCTAATGTACAGTTCAGCTGATCAACACAGGAGAAAAGCTGCATTTACTTCTGTGATACAGAAAATAACAGTAAAAACAAAAGCTAAGAATTCTTAAGTAACCTCACTCTCAATAAACTTGTCATTAATTACTTGGTAAAAGTCTATTCATTATCCATATATATCAGCTATTATCTTTGCACCAGTACATAGGAGATATATGAGAAAAACATGTACATATGTATGTAAATCTGAAAATGTTGCTTATCTTCCTAGTAGAGCCGAGGGCATTTCACCCTTTCCATGTGGTAGGAAGTCCCAGTCATCTCTGATTTACTTACAGTAATAGTACTTACACACCATTATGTGACTAAGTTGATATCCTGGTCATGCTGGAAATGATTCCACTGTGTTACCTGCTCTTTCTTGTTGCATTTCATGGCTGAAAGTAGCATCCAGAGTCACAGGACAGAGATTTTCCTGTGTAAAGCTAACAATCACCTCTGGAGGTTGAACCTACAATTTTTACCCTCGCTGATAACTGGATAAAAAATCAACAGCAGGTTCGGTCCCTGGGCCTGCTGAGCTAGCCCTGCCCCAGGATGTGCTGAGAGCAATTGAGACTGGGCGTGGTGGCGCAAGCCTGCAACCCTAGCTCCTGGGAGGCTGTAAACAGGTGGATCACTAGGAGTCTGACCTAGTAGTAAGACCCTGAACAACCTGTACACCCTTCTCCTCTCCCCCCCAAAAAATCAAGTGAGCTAAATGACTGAATAAACACACATAAGTTCTCCACATCTGCTTGGGGACAAGCATGACACACGTGCCCCCTCCCCCAAGCCTGTTGCACTGGTTTGTGTAAACAACTCTCAATCTCCCTTTGTGCCAACAGGATGTTCCCTCATGCAGTCCCTGGGTGTGTCTGTGCCCACCTTCAGGAAGCACTGCCTCGCCCAGGATCCACACCTCTACTGGACAACTGCAGACCTGTCAGGGAACAGATATATCTTATATTGGCTGTGATAGAACTAAAAATTTCGAAGCTTTTTTTGGTATCAACAATCAAACTCAGGACCTCACCCTTGCCAGGTAGGAACTATGCCACTGAGCTAAACCCCTGGCCCCTAAAATTTATCTTCTTATAAACCTTTATTTTATGTACCTATAATTTCCTCCATAGGTATAGTGAGTATTGTCCCAAATATTTGTAACGTTTTCATTCATCCAAGATGACATACATAAAAATGCTACTGTTATTTGCCTCCTTCTAAGGTCTGCCTCAGATCTAGAGCTATAACTTTTTATTAAACAGATATATAAAGATAAAACACATATTGGTGGGTAATGTTCTAATATATGTATACATGTAATATTTACACCACATTAAAAGTATCTGATGGGTTTCTGCCCTGATGGAACTCTTCCAGGGTCATTATGGCAGGTGATCCAACAACAAGGTGTTAGAGCCCAAAACAACAAATCACTCCTGGACCAACTTCCATGCTCTTCTTCTAGTCTCAAAATAAACTTTTTGTCTCCTTTTCACATGTGCTTGCCAAGGACCCTCTAATCTTCTCCTGATAGGATGCTTCTCCTGCCCATATAAACTCCACCCCTAGTCCAACTCCATAAAAAACTCTGCTCCCAGCCCCCCTCCAAGAGTTCTTGCTGTCTCCTGCAGCCCCCCAGCACCACCACAAAGGCTTCGTTCATCTCTCTCCTCTCATTTGCACCAAAGGAAAAACCTTACACTATCTTTTCTTTATTTTATTTTATTTTATTTATTTTTTGTCTTTTTGAGACAGGGTCTCGCTATGCAGTTCAGGCTGGCCTTCAGCTCACTTTTGTAGCCCAGGCTGGTCTCGAACTCACACCAATCCTCCTGCCTCAGCCTCCCAAGTGCTTTTTTATTTTATTTTTCAATGGCTCAGCTGTGATTTTATTTATTTATTTATTTATTTAGGTGTGGTACTAGGGATTGAACTTTGAACCTTACGCTTATCAGGCAAGCACTTAGGCCACTGAGCTGTATCTCCAGCCCAGTCTACACTATCGTTTCAAACATTTCTTTACAGTGAACGCTCTCAAAAGCCTTTCTTCTCTACCTTGTGGTTGTCTGCATAACATCCTACTGCTGTGCTATAGCCATCAGAACTTCTTGTTCTTAACAACTGCAATTTAGTACCAATTAAACCTGAGCTATAAGGGCTGGGGAGATAGCTCAGTAGAATAAATGCTTGCCTGGCAAGCGTAAGGGCCTGAATTCAATCCCCAGTTCTGCTAAATAAATAAATAAATAAATAAACAAACCTGAGCTATAAACTTGCTGAGAGCATTGCCTACGAGGATATTCATGTGGGTACCTACCTAGCACAATGGGAATCATTTGTAAAATACTCAGCAAATATTCGTTGCCTAAATACTGGCAGAGGTGATAATGGGAGCCAGAGTCAAATATTCTGGACACCAGGGAAGTGACATGATTTTATTTTACTATATTTTGTAGTACATGAAGGTGGGCTGGGAGAGCAATGCCTCAGGATGCACAGAACAGGACACACCAAGCAAGCCACTATTTATGGAGAGAATACCATGATAGGAGGGGCAAGGTGAAGATTCAAGATCAGCGGTAGATGGTGCAGGGGGCAATGGATAATCCCGGGTTGACTCGAGCGGGTATTTTTTAATCTAAGTGGTTTTCGTTTAGTCTAAGCGGGTGGAAGAGGGTGGTTCATCCCCAAAGTTAATGGAAAATCTCAAGACTGATGCAATAACCCCAAGCCTCCATTTAACCCTTAGGGAAGTATGCAAAATAAGTCATTGTGAATTTGTGGTCCCCAGCACATCCTCTTTAGTTTTTGTAATTGCAGCAGTTAAAACAGCATATAGATGACGGCCATCCTAGCAACAAACATTCTTAGGAATCTGCGGGAGGATCTGCCACATCACTGGGATGTGAGCCTCCTGCACGCCTTGTTATCCCCATGTTGTAAGTTTTGTAGTTGTACGGACTTCAGTCAGTACTTGTGGTGCTGACTTTTCTCCAGGGTCAGCCTGGAGAATGTGCGCCTTGGAGGGCTGGATGCTGACCATGATTTTATGAAAGAGCTTCATAAAATGGCCTATAACGGATTGGTTCTAGTGATGAATTTGTGTTGTATTTGACTAGGAATTATCTAGAGAAGATCAGCTGACCTCATCTGAAATGCATGCACCATCGATTAACTTTTTCAGTCCGATTAATGTTGTGTAAGTGTAGGGATTTCTAATAGGTGGTCAGTTTACTACACCCAGCTGAATTAAACTAGCATGGTGCTGAGTGTGGGAGGCCCACCTGAGGGTTGTTGCCAGCAGCATAAAGGCAGAATAGAAGCTGCTGAAACACTGTTGGGGCTGTGGGAAGCTGCTAGTCCTCTTGGGCTCTTCTGCTGGAGGACCCTGTCATGCTGGCTTTCCCAATGAACTTAGGACAGGCTTGAGTCCTCATCCTGAGCATCGATTTCTGCCTCCAGAGGGGAAGATGGTGCACTGCTGAGCCTCATGAAGCTTGTCCCATTGGCTTTCCTGATGGAACTTGGCTTTCCCCATCCCTGGAGGAGCTCGCGACCTCACTGTTGTTGAGGATGGCTATGGTACTTTTGGGGGAGCTCTGGTGCTTACCTTAAGCATTGGTTCCTAGCTCCAGTTCAGATCCCTCAGCCTGCTAGCACAGATCCTTCATGCCACTGGCATAGACTTCCTAGTTTCCACCACTGACCCTTGGGCCTTTCCAGCACAGATTTGTGAAGCGGACCTGCATGAGACTTTATTGTGGGCTCTAGGCCTCCAGTTGGACTTGTGGGAGGCCTTGTTATATGACAGGTTCTGGCCCTAGAATGAATTGTTAAAATCATTATGGTGGCCATCTAATATGGCCAATGTCCTTAAAACAAAGGCCCATCTCCCCAAGACCACTTCCCCCTTCTTCTCCAACTTAGTCCAGGATACAATTTCTTTTCACCCTTTCTGCCATCTCAGGGAAGACCCCAATCAGCTCTCATACCCCCTTCAAAGTGCACCCCTGGCAAAGGCCATAAAAACCTCAGCCTCCCATTGTTCAACTGGAGAGAATTCCTTATCTTCCCCACATTCTGTGTCCCCAAAGAAAATTAAGCCCCTTTCCCTTTATCCTTCTGCCTGTTTCTCTGCTGCACTGGGTGCCTGAAAAAACCTATCATTATGAGCTCTAGGTTTTTATCTGGACTCATGCTGGATGTTAGGATCCAGGCTCTTAGATGGAGTCTTTAGTATTTAGTGTGTGGATAGATTTCCTGCACTTGTATATGGTTCTTGGGAGATCCCTTATAAATCAATATTATAAAATATGTCCTATACTATATTGTTCACCTTGCAAAAGCCCCAAACCATGATAGTAAGAAAACATTTAAAAAAAAATTTTTTAAACATATATGTATGTATGTATGTATGTATGTATGTTATAGCAGCTTAGCCTGCCCTGTGGATGGGGCTGGCGCAGCATGTAGTGCCAGGGATTGAACCGTGGTCCCTGTGATTGCCTAAGCTTGCCTAAGTAGGTGCTTTAGACTGCTAAGCTACCTCGCCAGACTGACAATTTTTATTTAGTCTTCTCTTATCTCATTTTTTTTTTTAAGTTTCATTTATCACTCTAAAAGAACTCTTGATTTCTCCTCTGGTCACTTAGGTGTTTACTTTTATTGCTAGTCAAGTCAACAAGCACTTGAGCTCCTGATGAAGTTCACAGAGTTGCTGTTTCATGGGGAAGACGGGCATTAAAGAGCTCCCAGCAAACAGCGTATCAGGGTACTGTGGGAATGTCTGCTGGTAGAAAGTCCAAAATGGTCAGTTTGGCAGCCTCAGCACTTGCCTGGGCCCAGCAAAGAAAGGCTCAGAAAAGAACACCAAGAGCACAGACAGCATGAACTAGACAGTCAGGGGCAGAGCATTCAACTCAGGACTCTGCTTCCCAGGCAAGTGCTTATTCTCCTGAACTATCTCCCCAGCCCCTGAGGGGCAGAGCATTTAAATTGCAAGAAAATCTAGAAAGGGCTGGAGGTATACTTTTCTGTAGTTCCAGAACTCTAGGGGGCTAAGGCAAGAGGATACCAAGTTCCAGCCTATCCTGAACCACTCAGTGACGTAACAAGATACTTTTTTGTTGTTCTATTTAGTGCAGGGGGTGTCTACAGGGTCTTACTACACAGAATAGACTTGTGGATTCACCTGTGTTCAGCCTCCCAAGTGCTGGGAGATGTGCACCAAAATACAGATGTGCACCAAAATACCCAGTCTCAATCATTCTCAGTGTGCCCCAGGGGTGGGGCCAGCACAGCAGGTCAGGGATTGAACCTCCAACCTGACCTGGGTTTGCCTAAGCAGGCACTTTAATCCACTGAGCTGTCTGGCTGGCCCTTCTTTCTTGAATTTTTTTTTTTTTTTTTTTTTTTTTTTTTTGCGGGACCGGGGTTCAAACTCACAACCTTGCACTTGCCAGGCAGGCACTTGTGCCACAGAGCTATCTCCCCAGCCCAAATATTTCTTTTTTTTTTTTTTTCTTTCTTTCTTGAAATGTATAAAAAGAAAAAATTCCAGTGGAGGTGATAAACAACTATGATCTCAGTATTTGGGAGGCTAAGGTAACAGGATCACTGTGAGGGCAACCTGGGCTACATAGTGAGACCCTGTCTTAAAAAAAGGGGGTGGGGAGATAGCTCAGGGGCACAAGCGCCTGCCTGGGAAGTGCAAGCTCCGTGAGTTCAATCCCTGGTACTGCAAAAATTTTAATAAATAAATAAATAAATAAATAAAAGTAAAATAAAAATAAAAAAGAAGTCTTAAAGAAAAAGGAAACAGTCATATATACATTTTGTTTAACATTGTGTCCAAAAAAACCCTAAACAGCTGGGGAGATAGCTCAGTGGCACAGCACCTGCCTAGAGGTACAAGGTCCTAAATTTGATTCCTAATACAAAACAAAAACAACAACAAAAAACTCCCTAAATGTTTATTTCACACTTTTTTTTTCTCTAGGCGGACTGTGAGTGCAGCAATCAGAATCGTTTACATACTTAGAGGTAGGCTCTATAAATAGAACTTCAACAGGTAATTTTCAAGCTGAGACCTAGATAATGAAGGATTAGCTGAGTAAGAGGAGGACAGCGGGAAAGGCCTCCTAGGACGTGCAGGCCACGCTGCGTGACGGACGACCCAAACATTGCTGAGCCCACCGTGGTCTCCTTCACAGGGATCATTTCCAAAAGAAAGGCTGCCACGTCAGCCCACAGGCAGGTAAACAATACAACAGTGGAGATGCAGATGTTAGGTTGGCCTAGCCAAATTTATACAAGCAAGTTTTGAACACACACTAAGCATCAGGCCTTAGTTAAGTGCTGGGTGTACACAAGACACAAGGGTTTCTACTGCTCTGGATCCTCAGACCTATTGCTCGACAATGCCCCCCTCCAAAAAAAAAAAACTCCCTGAGAAGAGTGGCTTCTCTTTCTGTTAAGTCCTCACAATTAGACCCCTCCCAGCCTGAAGAGAAAAACTACAGATCACTACTCTGTTCAAGCAGGAAGCCCCTCCACTCCCTCAGCTGGAGAGACTAAAATAAATCTGCTTATCAGGATGGCTCCCAGGCTGGTTCTCAGGCTTACAGAAAGCCCTGTAAATCTACAGAATGTCACACTGCAAATCAGCAGAATACCACTGTCATCCCATGCTTCCCTCCCCACAAAGAGGCACCACACCCACCCATGACCACTGAGAAATTTAAAATTCTCCATCTTCCTCAGTGGGATGTCTCTCCCATACCTAAGTTACCCCTGAAAGCAGATTCTCTTCCTTTGTGGTCAACAGCCTTCTCACCTTTGACCAGGCTGCACCCAGCCTAAAATAAAGATCGCTGCTTGCTTCACGCCTGCCTGTCCTAGTGAGCTCGGTCACTCCTTGGGGTCTACCTTGACACTCCTGTAATCCTGAACCACCTCACCTGCTCCCCTCAGTGCATCTCAAATCCCTTGTAAGCCTCTCTGAGCACTAAGGAAACAATGTGTTTCTGTTTGCCAACCAGCACCACCCAGGACTCTGACCCACTAGACCGTACCTGCTCTTTACAGCTATTACCATGAAGCAGCCCAATCCCTGAAAGAAGTAGCCACATCCCCACTGCTTCCCAAGAAGTTTCTTTGAATTAGTATTTCTCAATTCCCAATTTACAAACCATTCTTCTTGCAACCTTTCAGAACACAGTTCTCTCTTTCCTTCTCTTTTACCCAGCATGTTTCCTGGCTCCTGTGTTTCTTTTTTCCTTTCACACCCTGCCTTCTGTGGCCTTAGTCATCACTGTGTCTTTCTAATGAATCTCTTACTCATACAAATTAAACTCATTTATAGTCATAGTAAAGCGAGGAAGATATATGTGCTATTGTGGTACAGGTAAAGGGAATCACATAATCTTCACATTAGGTTATCTGGGTCCATTACTTATCTAACCACAAAACTTATCTTTAGGACTTGTAATCATAGATGTTTATGTCTTGTATCTTTTCTTCCTTCTGTTCAAAGAGATTGAAGGTTACTTATAAAATATATGCAGTATAGTAAGATATAAAATAAGTGGATAAATGGGCCAAGGGAAACTAAAAGTTGGCAAAATAATAAAGTGGGGGTAAAGTAATTCGCAAAAAGTATCCCACACAATTGAGCACTTGCTATGAGAAAGCATCTGAGCTTTTAAACTACCACATTCAATCAATTACATAACTCAGGATACCCACAAGATTATAAAACAAATCAGTTGCTCAAGAGTAGCAGTCATTTCTGGTACTAAAATTTTGCAAGTACTTGGTGTGAGAACAGCATAATGAGTGAGCGTTCCCCACCATAAAAATGGTCTCTCACTGTAAAAATACTTGGGGTCCTGATGCTCATTCTTTAATAGTTCTATAACTTAGGTTGTTTGTGTGGTCCTGCTCTGTGGTTCAGTAAAACAATAACATGCAGCAATGTGATCCCAAAGGTTTGCCACTGAACGCTATGACCTTTTTTTTTTTTTTTTTTACCAGGCAAGCACTTATTCTACTGAGCTAGCCCCTTCACCCAAGACCTTTGTGTGTGTGTGTGTGTGTGTGTGTGTGCGTGTGTGTGCGTGTGTGTGCGTGTGTGTGTGTGTGTGTGTCTTTTCGAGATAAGGTCTCGCTATATAGGCCAGGCTGGTCTGAAAACCACAATGATCCTCCTGCCTCTGACTCCTGTAAGCTAGATGACAGGCAGCTATGGACCACCAGGCCTGGGCATTATGATTGTTTTAGCCTAGAAAATCTATGAAGCAACTATTAGGGAACATTTAATCTAATGCAGTTATTTTCATAAGAAAACCCCTCAAAATATCTAACCACAAGCAATGAAAGTTCTTCATGATATTATCAGATAAAGTGTTACAAAACTAATGCCCTTAGATATCTAATTGGCTCTATTGTGTAGTACAGGAAATAAAAAGTTGGTTAAGTGTTGGAAGCTGCCTTAATGATACTAGTTGTAACTATCTTACAACTAAATTCATTTGTTGGGCTGGCCAGATAGCTCAACAGTCTAAAGTACCTGCTTAGGCAAGCTTAGGCAACCGCAGGGACTGCAGTTTGATCCCTGGCACCACATCCTGCACCAGCTCTAACCTCAGGGCAGGCTGAGCTGATATATATATATATATATATTCGTTTCTTTTTATTTTTCAGTCTTTTTCACAGGAGAAGTGACAATGCTGTAGAATGCCATATCTGGTTCATATAAAGGTAATATTCAGTGATTAAAGGGCAATTTTTTAAAAATCAAGAAGGGTGCAGAACATAGTTATATTGTACATAATTTCTTAACTTTCAAGAAAAATATTTTTATGGATTCCAATTCAATAGTTGTGAGTTTCAGTTCTGAAATTAAAAATAGCCAAAAAATACAAAAATATACAACCTGAGTTTGTATAACAGACCACAACTGACGTATGTTTAAGGCTTTTTTTTTTTTTTTTTTTTCAATATTGTGGCTGGCTCAGCCTGCCCTGGGGGTGGGGCTGGCACAGCATGTAGTGCCAGGGATCCATAGAACAGTGGTCCCTCGAGTTCCCTAAGCTTGCCTAAGCAGGTGCTTTAGACTGCTGAGCCATCTTGCCGGCCCCGTTTAAGGCATTTTTAAGGAAAGATGTAAACATGATGCTGTCCTAAGGAGATTCTTTGCAAGATGATAACATTTATAATTCTGTTTCTTTCTAGAAAAGTTTACCTAAAGTATTTTTCTTTGCCTATAGGGTTTGGTCTGAAAATTTTAGAATGATAATCAGAAGGAAACTGCTTTTTAAGTAGAATTACATTAGATTTTGAGGAAATAAAAAATTGCCTGTAAAAACAACAACAAAAACATAAACCAGGTGTGGTGGCACACGCCTGTAATCCCAGAATCAGAAGGCTGACAAAGAGACTGAGGCAGGAGGAACACTGAGCCTGAGGCTAACCCAGGCTACATAGTGAGACCCTGCCTCAAAATAACAAAAAACAAGATAAAGCAGATTCCGGGTGACCATCTCATAGTTTCATTGTTCTGGAAACAATGAAGGCAACATCTGAGCAAGGCTCAGGTACAGTGATCCTGAGAGTTCCGTGAGACACACAACAGAATGCCCTTGACTAAAAGGCGAAAATCACTGGTCTTACTGAATTTGGGATCTACTATAATCAATCATTCAATACGCTTTGCTCTCTATCACCTTGATATTCTAAACCTGGATATTCCTCCCTAGCCACTTAGCCATTGGCCTTTAAATTTATTAATTCATTTAACAAACACATACTAAGTATTTTTAGATACTCACTGTCAGTACCAAAAACAATGAGCAACAAATCTTTACCATAATGAGGGCACAATCTGTGCTTGCCACTGATGGTCCAAGATATTCTGATCAAGAAAGATGTCTTTGTTTTGTCTGTTATACAAGAAATGTTTATCACACTAAGCTAGATTTTTTTTTCCCTGAGAACAAACATGTCTCACAAGTATAACTAGCACGGAATTATAATAACAACTTTACAAAAAGAACCATATTTACCATATGTTCAGTGGCTGTTATATGATGTCGGAAATTTACTGTCTGGGAGTGTCTGTCACCTCACCTGGAATGACAGGTTCCTTGCTACCTGACACAGCTGCCTCTAACATGCTTCTGAGCCGTTGTGAATGTAGCGCTTTCCCTTCACACTCCATTCTTGCAATAACTTCCTATCTGACCTTTCCTTCTCCTCCTACCTATTCCATATAGTGTCTTTGGATTCACACACAGATGAATGTCCTATATCCTTGTTTAGAAAACTCCAGGAATTTCTCATTCCCTATAAACTCTAGTGACTGACCGCAACTCTCCCCATACTGCTGCTGCTCATTTATTCAGCCCCAACTTTTAGGACTCCAAGCTAGTTATAGTACCTCAAATGTCTATCTCTCAAGTATTTGCTCCTGCAGTTCTTCTGCTTGGAAAAACTATTCCTTCTGCAGCCTTGGATTTCAACTACAGTCAGTTGAGAGGCTGGGGCTGCCATTCAACCCAAGCACCACAAAAATAAGGGCCAAATAGCTCAGCAGATTAAAGCACCTGTGAGCAGGCACTTGGGCCTGTCAGGCCAGTCCAGCTCTTGGGAGGCTGTAAACAGGTGGATCACTAGGAGTCTGATCTAGTAGTGAGACCCTGAACACCCTGTAGACTCTTCCCTAAAATACAAAACTAGATAATAAATTCAGCTCTTTTTACTGACAACTTCCCCAATTGCTGTTGCTCACAAAAATTTTCTGAAATTAGAGACCATGAGCAGCGTGCTTCTTTAGGACTTAATTACATATTGTCTTGGGGTGTCACTTAACTGATTACCCTCCGAGATTTCTTTTCCAGCTAGACAGACTCTATCCAGAGCAAAGAGCCCCAGCTTAATGTTGCCTGTGGTCTCTTACTCTCGGGCAGTTTTTATGCATACATTTGACACTCAACACATTTAAGAAAGTTATGGAATGAACATTATAGCTGACCCCAAACACATTTTGTCCTCCTTTCTTTTATAGCTGCCACCTGCCTTGTTTTTTCCATCTCAGTGTTTTCCAAATCTTTCCATCACAATGGGAGAAAACTTTTCATCTGGTGACCTGGTGTATCTTTTTGTTTATATGTATATGCAAACACATAACACAAAAATGAAAACACTTCACAAAGAAAGTACATGTTACTTACACTACCACAATATATTCTGCTGTTTTCTATTATTTTACTTGTTTATATAGTACTAGAGATTGAGCCCAGGGCCTTCATACTAAGCTACTTCCCCAGCTATTTTTAAAAACTTTTAGACAGCATTTTGACTAGTTCCTCAGGCAGGATTCAACCTTGCCATCCTACTGCCTTGGCCTCCCACACAAGGCTTACAGGCGTGTGCTATGATGTCTGAGTTCTATTTAAAAAAAAAAAAACAAAACACCTTATCATGATACACTGAAGGTTTATGACTATAATATAAAAATATTCTCTAGGGTCAGGGATATAGCTCAGTGGCAAAAGCACCTGTCTGGCAAGCACAAGGTCCTGAGTTTGATCCCCAGTCAAAAAGAAAGAAAAATATTCTCATAAACCCTAGCTACTTGGGAGGCTGAGCCAGGAGGATGAGAGTTCAAGGTCAGCATGAGCAACATATCGAACCTGTGTCTCAAAAATCCCAACCTATCCTTCTCTGATCTTACAGTCCAGGTATCAACAGGATGTATGCAAAAAAAAAAAAAACGAAAAGACATGAAGACAGATGCTTAGGACAAAATATCTGGCTGTTTATTTTGTTTCTGACAGTTGTACCTTTAAGTACAATACAGTAGTTATCCTGTCATTTTCTACCATATTCTGCTCTAGCATGCACGCATGCGCGTGCACGCATGCACACACACACTTTCAAAATTTGGGATACAATTAAATAATGATGCTTGGAGTGTCCACCAGGCTACGCTTCCTTCTTTTCTTTTTCCTTCTCCTTTTTTTTTTTTTTTTGGTCTGTCTGTTTGAGACAGGCTCTCACTATGCAGTGCAGGCTGGCCTTGAACTCACAGTGATCCTCCTGCCTCAACCCTTGAGTGTTGGGATTACTGATGTAATCCACACCAGACCCAGATTGTCTCTTATGTTACCTTGACAAATTTTAGTAGCATATAAATAAAAATTTCCAGGCCTAATTTGTAACCAAATCACTTATGAATAAAAGTAGGTACAGTCATGTGTATTTCTTGACATAGGTTACAAGCATGCACTCTGCAGCCTGACAATGCAGAATGTGAACCCCAGCTTTGCCACTTTACTTGTCCTGGGTCTCCACTTCCATATCCATGTACTTGAACAACTTAACTTCAAAGGATTGAAGTGGGTAAAATTAGAGCAGAGTCCAGCAAAGTGCAACATGCCTGTTAAATCTAGCTGCTCAGGAGGCAGAGGCAAGAGGACTGCAAATTTGAGGCTGGTGTAAGATTTAGTGAGATCCTCTCTCAAAACAGGCTTAGGGATGTAGCTTAGTGGTAGAACACTTGCCTAGCATGTCTTAAGCCCAGAATTAAATCTCTAACACATAGGGAAAAATGTTAAAAGTACCCAAGTGGAGTTTAACACAGCCCTTGGACACAGTGCTCCACTAAATGGTAATAGCATTGTGTCACTCTAACAAGTAAGCAAATGTATCTGGAATTTGAGTGTCATAAAGTAAGACAAAAGTAAAAATAAAGGTTACTTTTGAAATATCTAGCTTTTTTGAAATTGGATGATTTATGATATAAAATTCCACTGCTGGTTTTATAGATCCCAAATACTCTTAAAAGTTCTATTTCTGGTGCTAGATAACCATTATATAAGGAATGCCTATCAAAACGAAAAGTCTGATTATACATATGCAACGACTTGCCTAGTCATGCTAATCTAGATTTAGATTTGGTTTTGCTAAATTTTTTTTAACCACTAACGTCTGCTGAAGTGTGCACCAAAAATACCGCACACAAAATAGACACATAACACAAGATGTAAATGGGGCTGCTTTTGAGTAAAGAGAAGCTTTTATATTTATCACCTTGTCATACCCGCACTTAAATTACCTCTGCCAAGCTACTTCTTGGGTGCTTCTGACTGCCCGAGTTTGACCATTAAAAGCAAACAACTACCCCTCCACAGAAAGCATTTTTCTTCTTGCTATCCAGTTTAACACAGCAACATCAGCCTTTCGCCCGTTCTCCGGGAAACACTGGTGCAGGCTGGACCAGGCACAGAGAACCGCAACCCTTCCCGAGCTCCACCTGTCATTACCTAAGGAACGGGGCTTAAGTGCGTGTTAAGACAAGGTCTTTCATAACGCCACGGAGCCCAAACGGGGACCTCTGGGGACCGACCTTCAGGCACTGACACTCCAGACTATGCCTGTGTGTGTGCTGGGGGCCGCGCACCAAAGAAGGCGGACAGCCAGAGACTGATCCGCAAGGCGGGACAGCGGCATGGGCCACCACCCTCAGACTGCCGCGGCGGGCGTAGGGCGACGCGCAGCAGCAGCAGCAGCAGCAGCAGCCCGAAGCCACGTCCATCCAGGGTCGGGCCCGCCCCCGCGCGCCCCTGCGCCGCCACACCGCGGACCCCGCTCGAGCTCTAGTGGGCGCACCCGGCCCGGCGCCCCGCGCATCCCTTTCGTCACGTCCGGGGCGGGGGTGGACCGGGTCGCCGGGGGCGGGCCCGGGTGGGGCCAGGCCGAGCCGGGGCGGCTGGGGGCGGAGTGGTCGGGGCGCTTGGGTGACAACGGTCAGTCATGAAGCCGGCTGCGGCGCTGCAGCACGCTCAGCTGCTTCGGGCGAGGGCGGCGCCGAGGCCGCGCCTGTAGGACCTCCGGGCCGGCGCGGCGGGATGGGGACCCGGCGCGGGGCGTGAGGCGGCGCCGGCGGAGAGCGGAACTTCAGCGCGAGGGGCCGCGCCGCTGTCCCCTCCGGCTCCTCGGCCTCCACCCGTAGCCCCTCGGCGCCTGCGTCCTGCGGGGCCGCGACGGCGACGGCCGGGCATGTGGCGCTGGATCCGCCAGCAGCTGGTAGGTTTCCACATCCTCTGACCCCCGCGTCCGCCCGAGCGGCTTCGGGGCCCCGCGTGCTGGGGAGGGCCGGCGGCGCGAGGCCGCGGCTCGGGCCGGGCTAGGCCGCGGCAGTGGCGGCGGGCGCGGAGCAGGACCCCCACGGGCGCTGCCAGCCGCCGCCGCTTTCCGCTTCCTCCCCGCTGCGCGCGAGGCCGCGGCCCAGAGGGGTCGCGAGCTGACTGGGTCTCCTCAGAGGCAGCGGCCGCCGCGCGGAAGCGGGTCTCAGGGAGACTGCGGAGGCTGCGGCTGCCGCCCGCGGCGGTTGCAGGCCGGTTCTTGCGAGGGTACGAGGACGTGGCTTCTGGCCCCGTGGCCGCTAGCCGTGATGGGGGTCGGCGCGGACTGGGCTCCGCTCGCGGGCGGGAAGGGCTCTGCCGGTGTGCAGGAGACGACCCTCGCCTCCTTTCGGGGAGAGACGTAGGTAGCGAGGACTGTGGTTTCCTTCCTTCCTTGTCCTCACCCCACCCCGAGCGAAACTTTTGTGTGAAACATACTTTTTAAAAACGTTTTCCTGTTTTCAGAAGAGTTTGAGCCAGACAGGTTTATTAGAACCGCCGATTAACTTTTCTGTATTAACTGGAGCATCGTGAAAGAAAAAGAAAAGGGAGAGAGTCTTAGGAAGGGATGATTTAAGGTACATAAAAAGCACCACCTTTCCCAGAATTAATTCGGAGAGAAAAATCTTTGCAGCCTCCTGGTGACTGCAACCCGGAAAATACAGCGCTGATGGGAACAATTAGGGCAGAAATTACTTCTGACTGAAAAACCTGTACCTTGCTATTTATGAATTTCATTAAATGCTTCAACAATTCAATGTTTTTATTTGCTAGTTCTAAAGGAAGTGGTAAATCTGAAACAGAAATTATTTTTGTAGGACTGAGACATTGATACCTGTTTTTCTGCGTTCTGAAGCAGCATAATATTAAGACTAAGAAGTGTGGTGTTTCAATCATCTGTTAACTCTTTTTTTTCAGTAAACATCATTCGAGGAAAAAAAAAAAAAAAACAGCTAGATTTGCCTTCCCCCGCTTCATTCACATGTTGAGACTTTATTTTTAGCTACCTGTAAATTTGCTTGATTAGGAAACCAAGCTAATGATGTCATTATAATACCATATTGTTGTAATCCTTGGGCTTTGTTGCAGTAAGCCTTAGCACAGTAATTTGACTCTGGAAGTTAATTATTACAGATCCAATCTCATGCTTTTGATTTGCCAAGTCTTAGGTACAGAGGCTTGATTTAATATCATTTACCTGATCATATTTTTGTATCATTCTAAGTGATTTTCATAATAAAAATACCATTTCTTATTGTTATTTTTGTTGGTTTGAATAAAATCCAGAGCGTATAAACAGTCTTTATCTTCAACACAGAAAATCTGAACACAACGGAAAAGAAGAACTGGAAGTTGTGTGGTTAATTTACAGGTTAACTGTCTTGCTGGGATGGTTAACAAGTTGGACAAGTTGCTATGCATAAGAAATGCTATGCTGACATTCAGTTGTTCATCTCACTAGTTTTATTTTTATATTATCAGATTTTCTTAGAATGTAATCAGACTTGGACCAATGTAGGACCTTGTATCTCCGCTTAAGTTTGTGTAGTCACTTATATTACACAATAAGGGCAGTGGATATACCAAGTGATCTAAGTATATTGTACTCTCCCAGTCATAAACAGCTATTCTAGTTACTACATCAGGAACTATTCGATTCAAGGTCTGATTTAGATTGTACTTCCCTTTGCTGTACGGGTTGAGTCACTGTGTTTAAGCAATAGTTTTAA